>VNJV01000100.1:0-24864 GCA_008042635.1 Drosophila nikananu | reverse complement strand
TTTTTCTTGTTGACCGGAAGGAAATCCCATTTTGCACACGAGCAGAAATCTTGAAGCTCAGCCTCTTCGGGCAATTGACCAACACTGGAGCCGTCAATTGTGATTGCCAGCCAGCTAATAGCGGCGCACTTGAAGCTTCCAGTCACGCCAATTATTCCGCAATGTGCGATGCAGAGAGAGAAAAAATATAAAAATTAAAATATTTATTAAAAATTAAAATATTAATAGGGAAAACTACGACTTTCTGGCTTGTCTTGGCAGGGCAGTGTGACCTTGCTTCTGAAAACGCGGTCAAAATGAGGACATTTTTGTAAGACTTTGTTCTTTACTTATTTTTCTTGTTAGTTATAAATTTCTTGTTTATTTTCTTGCTCTGTAAAATCAGACTGGGCTTGGGTGATGAGATGGATGGATGAATGGTTCGTTGGGTGGCATGGTTTAGCTTGGGAGGCTTTGGAGGGTGCAGCTGCTGGCATCGTGGACACAAACAACTTGTCAGCAAGTGTGTGCAAGCCAAACTGAAAATCGAGGAGGAGTCAAGGCACTTGGCCGCATCCGCGGATGAAGCCCGGAGTCCAGTCTCAGTCTCAGACTCAGTCCCCAGTTCCAGCCTCGGTCTTACCGAACGGTGGCCTGGCATCGGCAATTGGAGCACTTTCACTTTAGGCCGGCAATAGCCAGAGCCAAAGCCAGATCGGTATTTGCTCTTTGATTGGTACTGTTGTTAGAGGGGCTGCCGCTGTGGCTACTGATGATACACTTCCTTGGAGAGAGTGTAGAGTGGAGTGGAGTGGAATGGAATGGATGCTCGTATGCATATTAAGATGGTATGATAATGATTACGCTTGCGAACGAAGATTGTCTTATAACTGTGGTTGCATGTAAAGCGAGATAACTAGGAGAGGTACTATATGAAAATAAACTGAATGATCATAAAAAAATTTAACAAGGAAGTCCTTATACATATGTATTAATTAGTTAGATAACAGTTTATATGAAATATAAATCAAGAATTAAATTTCTTAGGTAATTAGAAAAATTAGATAATTATTGGACCTGTGAATTAAGATCCCTTAAATACTTGTACTTGGATAGATTTTATATAACTCGAAGTTAGTCCTTAACAAATTATTATAACTATTGTAAAATAGTTTAGCTTAAGGTTCACACTAAAAGCCTGTAGCCTGAATTCCTGCTGGAATGCCAGAAAATATCAATATATCGATAATAAATCGATTTTGCTCTCCAAAATAGAAAAGTTATTTTATCATTTAAGTTATATACGTTTCCTACTACAATATTTTGGCTGATATATTGATATTTAATAATCCATAATAACTTGAATATAAACTAAATATATATTTAAACTTTAATAGATATATTTTTCGATATTTTAAAGTGCAACATATCAAATATTAATTCACTTCCCAAACAATATTGTAGATAAGTATATATTATAGATATGCAATTTTTATTATATTAAGTGCAAAAGTTTTCTATACTTTCTATATGAGCAAATAATAATTAAAATAATGATTTTATTGATTTATCATCATTTTATCGATATATAATTTCGATAAGCATTCCTGGTACAGTCCCAAAAGCATAACAATCTGCTTTCCTTAACCTTTATTATTTAACTTTTGCCCGCCTAGGGTAAGCCAGGTTCGTTGGTTTTTCATTGAGAGGATTCCACCAATATTATTCTCCTGGCCTGGCTACTGTTTCTGTTTTTTATTGTTGCTGTTTGCTGCCTGTTTGGGGGCCTATGTTTGCTGGTGTTTGTGGTGCTGGCTTGTTTGTTGTCTTGTGTCGGGGCGCACGTGTTTGAACGGTAGCATGTGTCAGGCAATGATAGGTTGGAGGAGGTTCGCCTCGGTTCGCCGCGGTTCCGCTGGGCTCCGGCAGTTGGATCGGCGGCAATATAATTAGGCCTGCAGCGGATCGCTCCGACATGTGGACACTTTGGATGTGCGCAATATTTCATGCTTATGACCAAAAAATAAAAAACTAACAAAAGCGATCGTACCTGGTTGCCTGCCATGTTACAGTTAGGTTTCCTTTTTTCTGGGGGTCTCCGATCTCCATTGTTCCAACGCCCGCTGGAGGTTTGGAGGATCGGAGGAGCCTCCTTTGGCATCCAGCTCACATATATATAGGTTTAAATTGCAATATCCACATAGAGTTATAAAAAAAAAGTGTCTCGAGTGCAAAAAACACACACAAAAATGGCCAAGACAACTTTCTTCTTCCTCTCTCAGGTGCAAACTGGTTTACTTATGATGTGAATGTTGATATGGTTTCTTTTCAATTTTATTTTGTTTTTTTTACTTATTTTTGCTTCTTTCTCAGATGGCCCCTGGTTTTGTTAGAAAAAAACAGAAATAAGAGCCGCGGAGGAGTTCGCTTTCAACTAGAACAAGCTTGACTGGCTCTGGGGACTGGCTGCTCCTCCGATCGGGCATAAATAATTGTATCATTTCGAGTGTGTGGTAATAAATCGAAATCAAATGGCATCACACACGGCGGCAACGTATGAAGAAGTAAAAATCTAATTAATTGCATCAAAAGTGCTGAGCTGTTGAAAACGTTTAGGCAATCAAATGGAGTAGTTTTTATTTTCCCATTTTGTACTCTCCTATTTAATTTTATTTAGCTGCGTCGCAGCCCTGCTCCACTCTGCTCTTTCAATTAAATATTTGAATACTCGTCGCTGGCCGAGTGTTTGTATTTGGTCTTTATTTTATTTATTTTCTGGGCCCCGTTTAGCCTGCATGGAGGGGGCACTTTCAAAACACAAATTTCGCCATTCACTCTTTTCGGCATTTCTGACAGTGGACGGTGGACGGAGGACGGAGGATTGTCCAGCGGCTGCTTGGAGGCCGGGATCATTGGATCAGGCTTTGTGGTGGGTGGATAGGGTGATATACGGATGCACATCTGGCCGAGAAAAGGAGTTGCCAGTTTTGCAGTTATTTTTTAAATTTATGTTTTGTTGACTTTCAATTAGGAGGCAGCAATGAGGAGGCATCATTAGAGAGCTTAAGTCAGGGAAATTGGGGAGAAGAAAATATTTAAAAAGGTTTTTAAGTTAGTTTAGAAATCAAAATACTACTAAACTGACTAAGCAGTAGTATATAGTAGTTTTAGCGTCAGGATATTAAATATCTAAATAATTGAAGCTTATTAAAATACCCCGAAAGGAGTATTAAAATTTAAATATTTACCCACCATAATATTAGGCAAATTAAATCTTAAAAATATCATAACTAAGCTAATAGCACATTAATTTAAATTCGGAAAACTGTTCTGCGCTTGTTTTTATTACGTTAACAAATCAGCATATTAAATTTAAGATTTTAAAAATTAAAATTTTTTTTTAATTTTTGACAATTTTTATGATGGAACCCCTTATAAAATTTTGAAAAAATTAAGAAAAAATTAAAAGTGTTCGGACATTGTCAGATCGAATCTCCTGTTGATGCTGATCAAGAATATACACGATTTATAGGGTCGGAAATGATTCCTTCACATTGTTTTCTGCTTCTGACTGATATTAAAATACATACCCCGAAAGGAGTATTAAATTTTAAATATTTATATTGGGAAAATTACAAATTAAAAATAGAATAACTAAGCTAAAATTACATTAATTTTAATTCGGAAAACTGTTCTGAGTTAGTTTTTACAAGGCTAACAAAACTGCATACCCAATTTCAATTTATTTTAAAATTAATTTTTTTGCAAATTTTTATTTTACATTTTTAATAATTTAACAATAAAAAGTTGGAAAAAAATTAAACTTTTTTTTTTCTACCAGACATGGCTAGATCGACTCGGCTGTTGATGCTGATCAAGAATATATATGATTTATAGGGTCGGAAATGACTCCTTCTCTGAGTTTTGCGCTTCGTACTGATATTAAAATACCCCATAGGGAGTATTAAGATTTAAATATTTACCCTCCATAATTTTGGGCAATTTAAATCTGAAAAATATAGTAACTAAGCTAAAAATCCGTTAATTTCAATTCGGAAAGCTGTTCTGCGCTAGTTTTTATTAGTTTAACAAATCAGCATATTAAATTTAAGATTTTAAGAATCAAAATTTTTTTAAATTTTTCACAATTTTTATGATGGAACCCCTTATAAAATTTTAAAAAAATTAAGAAAAATTAAAAGTGTTCGGAAACAGCTAGATCGAATCTCCTCTTGATACTGATCAAGAATATATAAGATTTATAGGGTCGGAAATGACTTTTTCACTGTTTTCTATGCTTCTGACTGATATTTAATTACCCCGTAAGCAATATTAAATGTTAAATATTTACCCTCCATAATTTTTAACAAATTAAAGCTTAAAAATATAATAAATAAGCTAAAAATACATAAAAATCAATCTTTAATTGATTAAGCTTAACAAATAAATTTGCCTTCAAATTGTTAAACAATTTGTAATGTATTTTAAACAATTCAAAATAAATACTTCCCACAGTTAATATCTTTGCTTAAATCATTGCCATTAGTTTCCCCTTTAAAAATGTATTTTTTAACATGTTAAGATATAAAAGCTTAACTCAATCTTAGACTGTGGCCAATATTTAACTCATAAATCACTTTTAGAGTCCCCGATAATTATCGATCTCTGCGCGCTCAACTGGCACCTTCCTCCGATATTCAATTGAGCTGTATTTCATGCATTCCAAACATTTGCCCAAAAAGCTGGCCATAAAAGCCAAACACTAATTTATGGAGTGTCCGTCGGTCGGTCATTTACAAATGAGAGGGACATAAACTAGTTTAAGTCTTCAAAAAAGCCAAAAAAAAAAACAAAAATTTGCACCTCCAAAAGAGTTGGCAAAAAAATCAGAAATAGACCCAGGACGGCGAGGAGATCTCAGATATTTAGGCTGAGTATTTAGCCAGGAGTGCGGAGTTGAACTGGTTGGGATGCTGGGACGGCTGGGACGGCATGTGTGCTCCGTGTGCTAGTTATATAAAGATAAAGTAAGAAGTAAAACAAGCCAAACTATAACAAACAACAGGATGCAGTCAGCCAGCCAGCGGCGAGGCAGCCAACTGGTCTATGTTTTTAGTTTTTCTTCACTTATTTTACTGTAGTTGGGAAAGCACTTGCTGTGGTTTACGTAGAAAAATTGTTTTCGATACACTTTTCGACATTCATTCAGCAGACCAGCGGACCAACGACCGGCTGCAAGAGATGACGATGGCAATTGCGGCAACTTTTAGCTATCTGCCAGCTTGTTGGTTTCGTTTGGAAAATTGAAACAATTTCCGATGTCACTCTCACTTTTTATTTCACCTGACGACGACGATGAAGCGAAGCAGTTGCAGCCAATCTAGACAACCAGATATGTAACGACAACCAGGGTCTGCTCTGCTCTGCTCTGCTCTGCTCCACAAGACGTGATTCCCGAGGAGATGTGTTTGCTCTGTTGCAACTGCAACTGCAACTGCTGCGGCTGCTGCACTTGTTGTCTTGTCCAGCCAGGGGGAAAAAGTGGTACAGATTGCACTGGCCGAGGGTCCCCGGGAAGCTGCATCTTGCAGCATCCAGCTACCAGCTCGCAGCTCCATCTGCAGCATCATCATCACCATCAACATTATCGCAAGAGTCGTCACATGCGCGTCTCCAAAAGGCAGCCACAGGAAGGGAAAAAGTAGCACATTTTAAAATTTTTAGAGCCTTGAATTGTAATTATTTTATATTCCAGCCTTGATAATAATTTAATATGGCTAAGATAATTGTTTATACATTTTAAAGAAGTCTAATTCAAATTAAAATATTTCTATTTAGGTCTTTATTCAAGAGAAGAATTTAACTTCGAATGAAAAATGTTGTTTGAAGTCTTTAAATAAATTAAAGAAATATTTGTTCATTGAAAATTAAGTTTTATTTCAAATATATTTAATGTATTAATGTTCAGCTTTAATTAGGAAGAGTTCCTTGTTATAATTTTCCTCTCGTAAATATTTTTTATGATCGAAATTTCACATTTATTTTGTATATATTTAATGTTATAAATATATTAATATACAGCTTTAATTAAAAACCTTTTTAAACTATTAGAGTTCCTTGTTATAATTTTTCTCTCTGTACTTGTTGGCTGTTGCATGTTGCTGCTGCAGGAGTTGCTGCTGCTGCTTCACAAAGTTGCTCTCGTTGATGAGTTTTCCTCGGCCAACTCGGACATTTTTCGGTTTCAACGTTTTACGTTTGAGGAATACTGTTCCTGACAGGCCATCATTTATAGTTGGGTTTAGAGAGGGTTTAGAGGAGAGAGGATTTTCTTTTTGCAGGTGCAAAAATCTTCAAAAAGGTAACAGGGAAAATTAAGGAAGCTGTGGTTTATAAATGAGTAAAATTATTAGTCTTTAAGAAGTCGTACGACAAAAGCAAAGCAGAAAGCAAAAATTGAAACACTTCGACTGCAGCTGATTTTTTTATTTTTGTCAGCATTTGGTTTTTGACTTACTTTAACTTCCTATATTTTCAGAAGCAAAAGCAAAATCATGTGAAATTAAACAAACTTCAGTTTTTTAAACACTAAGTAAAACGAGTATTAAAATAATTGAATTGAGGTGGCGAATTTATTAGTAAGAATTTATTTTAATATTTTAAAATTATTCATGTTAATCAAAATATTTTTAAAAATACAATAACAGGCCATATTTTTTTTTTAAGCTACGGAATTTGTGTACCAATTTATTACTAGTTTATTTATGGATTTATTTATTTACCATAATCTAAGGTCTAAGCTATAATAAACGAACTAGACTCTAAACTACAACAAGAGATATATATTTTCAATTATTCATTTCAGATTTATTTATATCATTAATTTAGACTACAACATCTGATATATATTTTGATTTATTTATAATGTAAATGACCCCAAACTAGTCATTTTTGTTTATTTAAAAACCTTTTAACTCACTTATAAATTTTCCATCTAATATTTTTAGCAAGCAAACACTCTGAAAATCACTCAAAAAACCATGCCAAATAAAGCCATAATCTAATCTTTATTTTTGGTTTATGTTATCGCAAACAAGCATCAACATTTTCTGGTATTCCGCTGGAAAATCACAGAAAATCCCCCAGAAGAGGAAAATCCACTGGCAAAGCCTGATCTTGTGAATGATCTTGGGGAATTAATCTCTTCTATCTCAAGCATTTCGCATTAATTTGATTGCCAGTGCGTGTGCGTGTCTTTTTAGCACTCTTTTTTTTATTGGTTTTTCTTTTTTCCCATTGATTTTCTTTATTTTTGTTTGTTGTGACGTTTTTGGTATCAGGTTGCCATTAGGGGAGAGTGTGTGGTGTGTGTGTTTGAGGCGATCCTGCAGCAAATATTGCAGCAAAGTTGCTGCTGCTGCTGCTGCTGCTGCACTGATGTAACAAGGTTTAATTTTCCATTTCAGTGAGCGGCTCGCTTTGGAGATTTTACTCTCGTTTTTCATTGTGTGTCGCCTGGCTTCGGTTTTCCTTTTTAGCCAGGTCTCAGTCTTGGCTTTGGTTGTGGTTTAGTTGCGCTTGATTATGCTTTTGCTTTTTAGCCTTTGCTTTTGGTGTTGCTGCTGGTGAAGCGCAACTGCGTCGTCGACTGATTGTCATGATTATGGCAATAATTATGCGGCCAGCATTTAATAATCATGATAATGCTGACGGTGACGGGGCTTCGTTGCCAGAAAAAATGACAAAGTTAATTTCGGGGTGGCCAGTTTTCAGATTCCAGCTCTATATAACTATGCTTCAGTTACAGTTAAGTCACACTTAGGTAGGAATTGTGGAATATTGTATTAAAAATAAACTTATTTGAAAGATTTACAAGCATAAAATCTATTTTCAAAAAAGAATTACTAAAAAATTGGCATAGTTTAAAGAATTTATTTGAAGGTAGATAATATAGTAAATATAGAAAAAGGTTTGAATTATTTTATAAATATATTTATGATTTTACAAAAAAGATATTTTACAAATATAAAATATATTTATTCAATAATTAACACAGCTTAAACTATTGTTAAATATATAAATCTGTTAGCTGGCGATCTCGTGCTTTACTAAATTCATATTTTAGTATTTAAACCTTTCAAATTCCTATATTTTCCGCCCAGTGCATTGACAGTTACAGTTGCAATCCCCGTAGAGTGGCAACATTGTCAACGTCCGACGACGACTACGACGTCTCCTTCGCTGGACACTTTTGCCAATCTGGAGCGGCGTCTGCGCTTTTCCAGCGCCATCGTCTCTGTCTGCCTGACTGCGTTTTTCGCGGTTTTACAACTTTGATTTCACTTTTCTTTGCAACATGCGACGCGCCGCAACTTGTATCTGCATCTGCATCTGTATCTGTATCTGTAGCCGCTGGCTGTGCATCTGCAGAGCGCTCTGCCCGAATCCGTACCTTCACCGTCCGTTTCTTGAACTGTTTGCTGTTTGCTTCATTGCTCTCGTTGTTGTCGCCGCTTAAACTTTGTTACTCTTTAATTGGTTTTTTTTTTGTTTTACTGTTTTTATATATATTACTTTTAGGCTTTCGCAGGTGATGGTTGATGGTGTTGGCCAGCTCAAGACGAGGCCTTAATTGTCAACAAATTATAAAATGATTGCAGCTGAAACATCACTCAAATTAGGCCTCTTCTTGATGTTTTTTTTATTCCACACAAATGGGGGGCTCTTCTTTTTGTTATTTTACTCTACATATTTTTCAACGTTTCCCCTTATTTCGTGACATCAGTGTCAATAAACTTGCCACCGATATATTGAACCAGCTAGGTAAATATTTTACATTTCGAATTCGAAGCTGATACGCTTTGTTTTTATTAAATCATCATAAATATTTGCAAAATTATTATGTAAACAAAACCTGTGGGAGCGATGATGAAACCCAAATACAACACAAAAACAGGTGTGCAATTTTATTGAAGAGAATTTATGTAATTATTGGGGAATTATGTCAAAGACACGGAAAGGAAATGGTTTTAATAAATTCGAAAAAGAACTAAGAACAGGGAAAGTAAGTAAAGTAAGTGAAAATTAAAATTATAATCTTATGAGGGCTCTAAAAATTTAATTAAATATTTTTCAAACAAGATTTTAAAGAGTAATTCAATTCTTTATTAATACAACTTTTACTCAGACAGTTTAATAAACAAACCTAGCACTTTTCAAAGTCAAAAACCCACAAATATATTAACTTATTATCACATTTCACACATTTAACCCATTAGAAGCACCGTAAAAACGAAAAAACCACCTTAAAAAATGCAGCAATCTTTTTTTAACCATTCTCGCGATCTAATTACAATTCAGTACAATTCAACTCCATAAACACCGCAGACAACACCAACAAATCAAAGCCAGCAAATGCGGCTAATTAACTTCTTTTTTTGTTTTTTTTTGGCCAAAAGCCAGCAACAAAAGGCAATTTGTTGTCGCCAGACGATCGCTAAATGCTGCAGAAAAAAAAAACAAACAACTAAAATTGCAACAAAATAATATAAAGCAACATCAGCGACGACAGCCAGACAACCCACGAAAATGTCTCATGAAAAATTCTGTTCTAGATAGAAGAACAGAGCTCCATAGATCAACGCGCCCACCTGAATGCAGGTTGTCTGTTTAAGCCAAGTTCTTTGCTGGTTGTTGTTGCTGTTGGTCTCTTGCAGTTGGCAAATATGCAACTCGGTTCACATGATGGCTTGGCGGAGGAGGCGGGAATCGCTTTAAGGTCTCTTCTTAACGTGCCATCTGCCAAGAGTTGTGTCTGGGTTGGTGCACTGCGAGGAAAGGTCGTTGGGAACATAAGGAAAATTATTTTATGGAACTATTTCAAGACAGAAGCAAGCTAAACTAGTGAGTTAAATAAAAAAGGCCTTTATTTATGTGAATACAAATTTTATAAAGATGGAAACATTTAAATGATTATTAGGGAACATTTCATAATATTTAAGATTTATTTGAAATTAAAACATATATGTATTCTAGTATTCATTTAAATGTTTCCATCAACTTTATTCATTTATATATTTAGTATTTTTTGGTCCTTCGAGCCGGATCTTTGGAGGATAGTTTTCCGACAGCTAAACACTGCAGTATTTATATATTTATACTATGGAAAGAAATATTTTTGTCTGAAATGTAGTCATTGTTTATTTAAATAAAGGCATTTAATAAATATTAGTTTAAATCAAACATTGGAAGAAAAACACTGAAAAAAATATATCAACAAATTATTGCGCTTAGTACAAAATCAAAAATGACTTAAAATTCTAAACTTGGCATTTTACAAATATCTAAAAATAACAATTTTGTTTTTACAAATATTAAATTTGTATGAATTGATTATCTAAAAATATTAAATTGATTGTTAACATTTTGAAAATTATATTTAATTGTTTTATATAAATCTTGTTATTATTTTTGTACATTATATAAAAAGAAATATTGAATTTCACAAATATGTATTTGGCAAGGTTAAAGTATATTTTTATGTACATATTTTTCATATTAAATATCTATAAAGTACGAATTATATATATATATATATATAAGGAATAATAGATATTTTTAGCATACATAATATCTATAAAGTAAGAATTATATATATATAAGGAATAATAGATATTTTTAGCATACCTAGAATATATTAGTTTTTTCCTTATAATTTTCTTTATTTATTTTATAATACAAAACGTACAAATTATTAAATTAAAACAGAATAAATTTTGTTTCAAGGCTTTAAATATTTAAACTAATTGAAGGATCTACAGTTGTAGAGATTAGTTTAAATAACCCTCCAAACTAACCTGTTTTCTGTTTTTCATCATTTTTCTGTATGTGTTTCCTGCGAATCCTATTCTCTCAGTGTAAGCCTGCCCCCTCCCCAAAAGCCTTCTTTGTTGAGACCCACGCATTTTCCATTGCCTTGCACGCACCTTTTAACTGAAGCTTGGACGACCTCCAGATGAGGTGCTACTGTAACCATACCTCACCCCACCCCACACACACCACACACACACACCACCTGCACACCCCCCACCACCCCCTTGAGGTGTGTGTGTGTGCTTAGATGTTTGTCTCTCCGTCTGTTTGTCTTACATAATCGTCACTCTAGATACCGTTAAGTATTTTTTGTTAATTTTCACGACTTCTTTTTCTTTGGATCGGCTTTTGTTTCTTTGGGGCTCTCGTCGTCGGTCTCCTCCAAGTATTTTTCCACCCTAAAACAACAGACAATAGAACAATTGTTTAAACATTTCGGTGGCTTTTGGCATTGCGCTAAAAGAACCACAAAAGGAACCAAAAGAAGTAAAACAGAAAATTATCCAAAAAAAGATGTTCTTTTGGGTCGGCTCTCTATTATTAGTTTTGGTATGCGGACAGGCCCAGTGTGACGTAGATGGGAAATTCCATTTGAAAACATATGTACTATATCTAAGCTCACTATATAGACCGATTTGGCACAGCTGGCGAAGCATTGAACTTAGTGACGCACCCAATGAACTGGGTTTTATTTGGCCAAAGTCTGTATTGGGTAACTGGGTTTTGGGCGATCTTTGGGGTAATTGTCTGGTGTTAACTTTAGGGGTCTTCGAAGTTCGCTACCTTGGATACCAAAAAAATTCAAGGCTAACTAAGAATGTTATACAAAAATTAAGGGTTGAAATACTTCTGGGGAGTTAGTTTAATATTTAAATTAATTAGTGTTCAGTGAGCAATAATTATGGAGACCTTCGTAAAAGAAGCTATAAGCGTTTTAATGTTTGTTTTCCTACTTAAGACATTATATACTTTATACAAAATATTTAAAGTAATCTTTTAGCTTTAATTTTCATCAAAAACTTAGGAAGAAGACCTTTTCTTTCTTTGAAATAATTCCATATGTCTTAAGTTTATAATTCTAGCTAAACTGTAAGATAAATTAGGCTGTAGAATTAAAGTACTTAACTTTAGTGACTTATGGTTCATGTTTAGAATTAAGAAAACATTTTTCTGAGCATAGAAATTAAATTCTTAAGCCTTAAATAACATACAAAAAATTTAATTAATCTCTTAATTAATCTTTTAAATTATTTTCAGGTACATAACAACCTTAAAACGAAGGCTACCCTCGAACCAGTAACTTCGTTGTCATTACCAGACCCAACAACCAAACCCCTATAAACCCCGAAACCCTTGAGTGCACTAGACTCAGTCAAGCCGCCAATCAATCCACCAAGCAATCAATTTATCAATCAATCAATCAACCAGCAACGCGAGTGAAAGAACAAGGATAAATCTGAGGAACAACACAATTCGGTTGCGGCCACGTGAGCGACTTAATGAGAGTTATGAGAGAGAAAGACCACTCACCAAGAAAGATGCTTCCTAGCCCCAAACAGGGCTGCGTATACCCTGCCTTAGGATTAGTGCCCACATCGTATATATCACACGTACCTTATGAGCTGGCCTCCTCGCTGGCGGCGGCCACCACCTCCTCGGCATCCTCGTCGTCCTCGTCCTCGCCCACGACAACGGCGGCGGGTGGCAGGCTATCCAGCCAGCTGCAACATCATCACCATCATCACTCCCACAATCACAATCATCACCACCAGCTAAGCCACCATGCCACCAAGGGCAAGCGGAGGAGCAGCTTTGACCAGCCGCTGGACCTGCGATTGGCCCACAAACGGAAGACGGAGCCGACGGGTCCGCTGGAGGATGAGAACAGTAACCTGATTGTGTTCAAGGAGAAGGAGCTGAAGGAGCTGAACAACAACCATATAGCCGCCTCGCTGGCCGATCTGGGCTTCGATATGAGCCGGAAAATGCTGAGGGCGCTGCGCGAGGGAGCTCCTCCAGTGGTTCCGACTGTAGTTCCTCCGGTTGTGCCAGCTACAGGACCAGGTGGGTGTCTAGCGAAGGATAATTAGCTCTAGAAAAGCGTTAAAAAATATAGGAAAAAAAATTAAAGATATATATAATAAAATTAATAGAAATATTTAATTAGAAAATCTGAGAAAAACTTTTGGTCCTGAAAAGGGCACTTCTTTCATGCCGAATTGGTAGGTACATACACATACTACCTATGGAAAAGTCCCATTCGCCTTTAAACAGGGAAGATAGAAGAAATTCATGTGGTGAATGTGTCAGTGCTCGGCTCTTCAGAAATTTCTTTAAAAGTGCTATGGGAAAAATTCAAGAAATAAATTAATAAATCAAGAAATTTAAAAATAAAAAGTTAAAAAAAATTCACTTATTTTTTTCATTTTAAATACAACATACATACATATATCCAAATTTTAAATATCATATAGATTCTGTTAACTAACTTCAAATATAAAAACAAATGACTTGAGCTGGGATTCAAACACTTGACTTACCCCAGCAAAATTCTCCTTACTTCAAAAATTCCTTAATTTCTCGTTAAAATAAATATATAAATAAAATAAATAAATATTTTCATGAGAAAAGTGTTCACAAATTTTCTTAATTTTAAATACAACATATATTAAAATTTTAAATCGCTTAAAAATCCTGTTTAATTTAAATACTTCACTTACCCCAGCAAAATCCCCCTTACTTCATAAATTCCTTAATTTCTTATTAAATATAATAAATAAATATTTTCATGAGAAAAGAGTTATATAAGGGAGTTATGTATGGAACGAAGCAGCTAATGATTCATGAACCTGAATTTCTAGCTTACCGCAGACTGAATTAGGCATGCATGCCTACATTCCTTACTGTTACACAAAGAATTCCTTTCCGAATTTTATTTAATGCAGAAATACATATTATTTTATTTATTGCTGTTATTTAATAATAATTATTTATTTATTCATTACCTTTATTTTCCATCTAATTACAGGTCCCGCCTCGCTACCCGCCGTTCATCCCACGCTGCTGGAGGCGATGACCAAGAATCTGCCGCTGCAGTACCGCAACGTGTTCGCCGGGGTGACCAGCCCCCCAGGAGCGGGAGGAGCGGCGGCGAGTTCGAGTCCCACCGGGCCGGACTTTCCCTTCCGACATCCGCTTAAGAAGTGCGAGCTCACCTGGCCGCCACCCACCGAGCAGCTGCTGCAGGTGCAGGTGGAGCTGCCGCATCCCAACCCGAAGCTCAACCAGCAGCATCCCCAGCTGCAGGACTATCAGACGCGAAGGAAAAACAAGGCCAGAGCCAGTGCCAGTGCTCCGGGTGGAGGAGGAGCTCCGGGCAGCGCGAACCCGAATCTGCCGCAGCGGAACAAGGACCGCTATACGTGCAAGTTCTGCGGCAAGGTCTTTCCGCGCTCCGCGAATCTCACGCGGCACCTGAGGACGCACACCGGCGAGCAGCCCTACAAGTGCAAATACTGCGAACGTTCCTTCAGCATCTCCTCCAATCTGCAGCGTCACGTGCGGAATATCCACAACAAGGAGCGGCCCTTCAAGTGCGAGATCTGCGAGCGCTGCTTCGGCCAGCAGACCAACCTGGACAGGCACCTCAAGAAGCACGAATCGGATGCGGTGTCGCTGAGCGCCCTGTCCGGGGTGAGCGAGCGGATGCACTGCATTCGCCGCTTCTGCGAGAATCCCTCCGAGGAGTCCTACTTCGAGGAGATACGCAGCTTCATGGGCAAGGTCACGCAGCAGCAGCAGCAGCAACAGGAGCGGCAGCAGGAGGAGCAGCAGGAACAGGAGCGGGAGCGGGAGCAGGAGCAACGTCAGTCAACGGCAACATCGGCGGCGGCCAGTTCGTGCTCCTCGCCCACCTCCTCGCAGGCGGAGGAAGCCACGGCCACCCCCGGTCCCGAGGAGGAGGACTCGCAGCCCATCCAGGAGCTCAAGAAGACGCTGGCCTCCAAGCTGTTTCCGCCAAAAGAAGTGGCCGCCGTGAAGGCCGAGGAACTTTAACTTAAACCAGCCACCTTCACCACCAAGCATCCTAAGCCACAGCCGCTAGAAGAGAGCTAAAATTAACCAGAAGACGGATAAGGAAAGCGGAAGAAAGCTGAAGTTATCAGAGGAGAGATGAAGAAAGCTGCAGAAAGCTGAAGAAAGCAAAACTATGTCTAAAGTCTAGCTGTAAATATCAACCTAAAGCCTAAACCTAAAGTTCTTCTTCAAGCAAACAACTGCAACAACTACGTGTAAATCTAATTGTACAAATCGAAGAATTGGCAGATCCCTAAATATATTCAGATCTACATAAATATATATATGGAAATACTTAACTATTATTAGGTGTATGTGTTAAGCATTGGTATTTTTTGTACATATCCTACAAAATGACAAACGAAACAGCAACAAACAAAACGCGCCCACTGTTTAAATAAAAAGTTACAAGTTTTTGAAATTAACTAAAGGTGTTTGACTTGTTTTATTTAAGTTAATTTGTGGGGGACATTTAAGACCGGCTTTGGAAAATAATTATTAGAGAACAACTTAATTTTTGAACATGAAAAGTTTCAAGTTTTCTAAGGTTTTTATGGATTTTTATTGGACCATATTTTAGCTTTTTTTTAAACAATTGAAAGGGAAATTACTTAATTTTTCAATGAGTGTTTTTTTATCTTATTTATTTGAGCGGTATTTAAAATTGTATAATTTATTTCCTGGTTGGAACTGGCTCTCCAGATCATAGGACTCCTTGTCAATGCTCCTATGTCTGTTGTAGGAAACATCCAAAGACATACTACATAAAATTGTATACATGTCAAAGGTAAAAACTGCTAAAATTTAAAAAATGTAGAATCATTTACCTATATAAAATATACATTTTTACAACAATTAATTACAATTTTATTAAGCCTAGACTCAAACCGTGGTGAATAAGTAACTTTCAGATTAGCCGTGACTTAAACCAGGCAATATGAAAAATATGTTTAATTAATAATATAATATTTGTGATACTATAATATTATTTATATTATATAAACACCATCTTGGTAAAAAAAAAAGAAAAACAAAAACAATAGGTATCTATTCAAAATGTACCAAGAATATTAATATAAGTACATTTTTGGTGGCAAAATAAGGTGATTACAAGAGTATTTATTAAATAACATTTAAATTTAATATGAAATTAAATTAAATTGAAATATGTTAAAATAATATTAGAATAAGAAATGTATTTTAGTATTTTTGCAACCGAATTACAGATTTGCAACAGTTCCGCTTTCTTTTTTGCACTTCCACAATCAGGTCTTACAACACATGTTTACATTAACAACAAAGGAAAGATACTTTTTGAAAGCGAAGTTTGAATACTCTGACATTTAATAAAAAAAAAAAATTATATATAATTTTCAAAAATATATATTTATTAAAAATACACTGAAAGCTCTTCAACTAATAAAATCTATAAAATAGTACAAATTTTAACACAAGAAGCAATCCTCCTTTTCACTAAAGAAACGTGTTCTTAAAACTAAAAACCCCAAGTGAGTGCATTAAAAATCACAAAGAGCTTTTCACAAAGAAAAAGAACAATAAAAAATGGAAATTGCAACGAAACAACAAGTCCACACACCTTCAGTTGCACATTTCTGCTCAACATGGCAACTGCCAGGCAACTGACGAAAATCACAGATACAAGCGATCTGAAGGATCTGCAGAGCCTGTATCTCAGGGATTGGCCCAGGCATTGCGTGGGCTACTTCTGGCTGGATAACTACCTCAGATGGCTGGCCAAAAATCCCAAACTAAAGCATTTAGCCTTTTATACGATGGATAATGATTGGCAAAGCGATGGCCTGTTTTTATTGGTGGTAATTGCACAAGTTAATAATCTATAAATTAATATTTCATAATTATTATGTGATTTTAGCATCGCTATCAACTATTTTTTAGCAACCTGAGCAGGCATCAAGCAAATTTAGAAATGGCTTTGAGACTTTTGGATTGGTCAGGAGGCTTTAAGGTCAGTGCTATACACGAAATGCATCATAAAATCTACAAGAAGCTGATGGCAGAACTTAACCTGGCCATGGATCGTGAGATGAACACAATTATGTATAGTTTGACTTGTAAAAAAGCAAAGAAATTGGTTATAGAATGCCCAAAGGGTTATCATTTGGATAAAGTAAAATTGCACCATGCAGAACTTATAAATGATTTATGGTCGGCGCGTCATCCTGGCTCCCTGAAGCTCATACAAATGTTAATTGAATATAACACTAGCATGGGTTTATATGACGAAAAGACGGGTGAGCTGTGTGCCTGGTGTTTGAGGTGGGTATTTTCCCTTTGGAAATATAAATTATATATTTATGTAAGATATTTAAATGTTTTTTTTCCAGACTCCAAAGCGGCTTTCTGGGCGCCTTGGAAGTAATCCCCAGCCATCAACGTCGCGGTTTGGGCCTTCTAGTGGCCGCTGCCATGGCCAAGGCCATAGCCACCGATCTGCAGCAGGATGTTACGGCCTTGGTAAATATGAATAATGCAGCTGCCTGTCGGGTATTCGAGAAACTGGGCTTCCAGCTAATGCCCGGGGAACACTACTACTGGAGCATGATCCGGCCGCAGGCTGGTGGTCAGATATCTTGGCCCAACAATGAATAAATAAATATATTTAAGCCAGATGGCAATTAGACTTCCAGAGATAGAGAAATCCAGAGAGATGTGTAATTGTGTACAGGCCTAGACATCCATAAAGCTCATCATCACTCTTAGATAATTCGTTTGTATAAATTGGATCACTTACCGGTTACTAGGGAGCAGTTAGAGAGATGAGTAAACTACAGCAAGTCGCCGGCCTGCAGCAGCTAAAGCAGCTGAGAAACCTCTACAGTCGAGATTCCCAGTACCTCAAGGAGTTCTACTGCCTGGAAAACTACTTAAAACTGCACAAAAGTTTTGTCAAACTCAAGAATGTGAAAGTTTACGCCCTGCCAAACCTTGAACTGGGCTTATTTGTAATTGTGGTAGGAAAAACTGTGGCATTTCTTTACCCTTTTTTTGTATTGGTTTATTGTGTAAAAAGGATCGCTATCAGCTCTTCATGGGTTGCTTGGCCAGCGACAGGTCGGAGGAGCTTTTAAAGAATTCCCTGGATCAGTTGACTTGGTTTGGTGGCCTCCAGTGCGCCTCAATGCCTCATAGATACTTCAAGGCAGCCAACGAAGTTATTCAAGCCAAGGGACTCCGCTTAAAGGCCAATTTAATGACTCATTCCTTGCTTTTAAGCCAAGAGCAGGCTTTGCAGTTTGAAGTTAAGTGAGTTTGTGTTCCTTAATTTGTACATTTAATTTTGTTATTTTAATTTTAATTTTATAATTTAGCCCACCAGTTGGTTTTTATTTGAAGAGTCTTGGTGCAAGGGATGCCCAGGTAATCGATGATCATTGGAAATGGAGTGAGCCGGGCAGCCTGTTTTTTCTGCAACGACAAATTTCATACAACATTTGTGTGGGTTTGTATGAAGAGCAAAGCAATGAACTCGTGGCCTGGTGCGTCAGGTAAATTTAAATAGATTTATTCTCTAGAAATTTTAAGCAAATTTAAATTTAGTATTTTATGTAGAATTTTCTTATATTTAAATGTACCAAAGAAATCGTTTATAACTTTCAAAGGAAGGTGTCTAAAGGCAAAACTTGTGCTCGAATTTAAAGCATACTTTTAGACCTAAAGATTTAAAGTAATTTAATCATTTCTAAACTTTCGTAACTTATAGATCAGCCAGAATTAACTTTCATTAAATATTTTGTAACCTTAAAAATTTATTTCTTCTTAAAATTTGTATTAAATTATTATTTTAACAGCGCTCCAGACGGCTTACTGGCAGCTCTTCAAGTCAAGGACTCGCACAAGCGCCGGGGCTTTGGTGTCCTGATAGTCAAGGAATTTTCTAGAAGAGTGGCTCTTCAGGGTCATGATGTAATGACCGAAGTTGACCAAGATAACCAGGCATCGTCTGCTTTATTTCGGAAGATGGGCTTTCAAGTAATCAATGAGTGCCACTGGCTAATCACAGAAGCTGAAAATGGGAACTTCCAATGGCCCGAAGGCGAGTGAAAAGATTAAGGGTTTGTTTATGAATTTTGATGTGTAAACATGTGGTTTTTAATGTTGTTATCATTAAAAGATAAGACTTCTGGCTAGTTGGAAAATTATTTGGCAAAGAAAAGTGGGAAATATGAAGAAAAATAAATAGTTTAATTTAAAACTTAAAAAAAAATATATGTTAAGTGTATAAAACTAAATTTTTCCTTGGCTTTTCAGTCACTTCCGCGGCTTTTGCGGTTACCCATCACAATACTATAACCAGATCCGGTTAATATCTCTTATTTCTACTGGAGACCAGATGTTAGATTATAAAATTAAGATGTGTAAATATTATTAAATTCTATCTCTAGGGTTTGCTATAAAAAGATTATAATTTTCGCTGCTGGAAATTAATTTCAGTTAGAAGTAACCACTCAAGAGCGCTATAAATGCTGATAAAACTCTCTTCAAAATATTTATTTAAGAGTATTTTTAGAAGCTGCCTGGCAAGCTGCCTGATTTAATCAACCCACCAACCATTTGTTGTTTGTTTCCCACGCGAAAAGGTTGTTCGTTTCCGCGTTCTATAAAAAATGAGCACTCAATTGGAACCCATAGACTTGCCAGTTCTGCAGTCATTTCAAGAGCTCTTCAGGCAAAACTGGCCCAAATTTTGTCAAGAATATTACTGCCTGGACAACTTTATAGAGTTTCTAAAGAAACAACCTGAAATCAAGCATTTGCAACTTTATACATTGTCCACACAGCAAGCCAGAGATGAGGGTCTATTTGTTATAGTGGTGAGTTCTCCATAAATAATATATACTCTTTGCATTGTTTTATCTGAGCGTAAGAGAGAGGCAATGTATCTGTATCTGAATCTCTTAGGATCGCTATCAGCTGTTTGCGGGTAGTTTAAACAACACCAACGGGCTCTTGGAAAAGGCTTTGGATCTAGTGGACTGGTCGAAAGGCTTTAAATGCAGTTCGATTCCTTCCAGACACATCGCAGCCTTGGACAAGGTGGTGGCAGATAAACATTTGAATTTGGTATTCAGAGATCCCACGGATTTGTTTTACATGAAGGCAGAGGAGGCTCTCCAGCTGAAGGTTGAGTAAGAAGTGATTTTTTATATATTTTCGCTGAAGGAGTTGAAGTAATTTTAATTATATTTTTCTAGACCCCCTGCTGGCTTTCTACTGAAACCTCTGAGTGTGGAAGATGCTCCTTTGGTGAACGAGGAATGGCCCAATCATCATTTGGGTTCGCTGTACTTTATCCAGCGACAGATTCGCTTGTGCGTCAGTGTGGGACTTTATAATGTTGAATCCAAGGAGCTGGTGGCCTGGTGCATAAGGTAAACTCTTAAAATAATTAATCTAAAGAGAATATATCAAAGAAAATAATATATTAATTATTTTCTTAGACTTCAAGGCGGCTACTTGGGGGCTCTACAAGTCAGGGACTCGCACAAGCGTCGAGGATTTGGCAGCCTGGTGACCAGGGAAATCTCCTACCGTCTGGCCGCCCAAGGACACGATGTGATGGCCCTGGTAGGACATTCGAATGCCCCCTCCTCGGGCATGTTCCGGAAACTGGGCTTCCAGGTAATCGATCAGTGCCTTTGGCTGAGAACGGAGCCCACCGAGGGAGAGTTCGAATGGCCCGAGGGCGAGTAGCTCAGAATTCAAGACTCACAAGTACAAGGAAACTTTTTAAGTAGACATGATATTTTTCTTGTTAAATAAAAAGTGAAGAAAAACCAAAACAAAGTATTGTGTTTAAGCCAAAATTTTCAATTCTTTTTTTTTCAAAAAAAGGAAAATTGTCAAAAATTTTTTAAAAATTATAATGAATACAGAAAAGTTCTCCAATAAAAACCAAGAAGAAAAAACCAAACCAGACTAAAATCGGTTGAGTTTGAGCCAAGTTATGATCAAGAAACCACTGAAAGAGTTCGCGATTTTTGAGCCAAAAATGTACCCATATTTTTCAAGAATATTAAGGGGTTACATCGTAAAAATTGACAAAAATTTGCCAAAAAATTACAAATCGAGTTTTAAATGCAGAAATTTTCTCCATTAAAAACTAAGAAGAAAAAACCAAACCACTCCGAAATCCGTTGAGTTTAAGCAAAGTTACGATAAAAAAAGTTCGCGATTTTTTAACCAAAAATTTACCCCTTTGAAAAAAAAAAGGTAAGGGGTTACATCGTCAAAATTGACAAAAATTGGCCAACAAATTACAAATCGAGTTTTAAATGCAGAAATGTTCTCCATTAAAAACTAAGAAGAAAAAACAAAACCACTCCGAAATCCGTTGAGTATAAGCAAAGTTACGATAAAAAAAGTTCGAGATTTTTGAGCAAAAAAATTTACCCATATAAAAAAAAATTAAAGGGGTTACATCGTCGAAATTGATAAAAATTTGCAAAAAATTACAAATCGAGTTTTAAATGCAGAAATGTTCTCCATTAAAAACTAAGAAGAAAAAACAAAACCACTCCGAAATTTGTTGAGTTAAAGAAAAGTTACGATAAAAAAGTTCGAGATTTTTGAGCCAAAAATTTACCCATTAAAAAAAAAACATGAAAGGGGTTACATCGTCAAAATTGACAAAAATTGGTCAAAAAATTACAAATCGAGTTTTAAATACAGAAATGTTCTCCATTAAAAACTAAGAAGAAAAAACAAACCAGAGTGAAATCCGTTGAGTTTAAGCAAAGTTACGATAAAAAAAGTTCGAGATTTTTGAGCCAAAAATTTTCCAATTAAAAAAAAAACATGAAAGGGGTTACATCGTCAAAATTGACAAATATTTGCCAAAAAATTACAAATCTAGTTTTAAATGCAGAAATGTTCTCCATTAAAAACTAAGAAGAAAAAACCAAACCAGAGTGAAATCCGTTGAGTTTAAGAAAAGTTACGATAAAAAAAGTTCGAGATTTTTGAGCCAAAAATTTACCCATTAAAAAAAAACATGAAAGGGGTTACATCGTCAAAATTGACAAAAATTGGCCAACAAATTACAGATCGAGTTTTAAATGCAGAAATGTTCTCCATTAAAACTAAGAAGAAAAAAACAAACCACTCCGAAATCCGTTGAGTTTGAGCCTAGTTATGAAAAAAATGGCGAACAACGAAAGTATAAATAGTATAAAAAGTATATTTTTACAGAACTGGACGGTATTATTTGTCCATCACTTTGCGGTCACACTGCCTCCAGTTCTAATTACACGTAAACTTAAAAATCTCGCCGGCCACAAAAGAGAACGAAGATAAGTCAAAGATAATGAGATCCAGGGACTGTTGGCCAGCCATGCTGGCGTTCCTGGTCTTGGCACTGACCGCCACGTCGGCAGATAAGCCGACACCACCGCCCTGTCGCGGCTGCACCCAGCTGGTGGCGTCCTTCAATTCGGGTCTTGAGCGCACAAAGCGCGGCCATGGTGGAGGCGACACAGCCTGGGAGGAGGAGAAGCTGCGCTCTTACAAAACCAGCGAGGTGCGGCTTGTCGAGATCCAGGAGAGGCTGTGCTCGGGCTCCGAGGTGGTCAACCCGGATCACTGCCACAATCTGGCCAACGAGCACGAGTCGCTGCTCGAGGACTGGTTCACCCACAAGCAGACGGAGAGTCCCGACTTGCACACCTGGCTGTGCATCGAACAGCTGAGCGTCTGCTGCCCGCCGAACACCTACGGAGCCACCTGCCAGCCCTGCAGTGACTGCAATGGAAATGGTAGGTTCTTTTGCTGCTGCCTCTCTTTCTCCACTCTGGTTAAGCTTTCTTCTTCTTGCAGGCAAGTGCAAGGGCGCAGGGACGCGGAAAGGCAATGGCAAGTGCCTGTGCGACGCCGGCTATGCGGGACCCAATTGCAACGAGTGCGGCGCGGAGCACTACGAGTCGTTCCGAGACGAAAATAAGCTCCTGTGCACCCAGTGCCATGCGGCATGCGGCGAGGGCGGCTGCACTGGTGGTGGCCCGAAGAGCTGTCGCAAATGCAAAGACGGCTGGAGTATGGACTCGGAAGCAGGCTGTGTGGATATCAACGAGTGCCTGGATCAGCAGCGAAGGCCAAACTCCTGCCGGCCACAGCAATTCTGCGTGAACAACGAGGGCTCCTTCAGCTGCCTGGAATGCGATCGATCCTGCGACGGCTGCGAAGGCGATGGCCCCGACATGTGCAAGAAGTGTGCCGAGGGCTACAAGCTCAAGGATGGCAAGTGCCACGGTGAGTAGAATTTGCTTCTACTTCTCCTATTGTTCCGCTTCTAAAACTACCAACATCTACCATGTCTATGTCTCGCGTATAAAGACCTTTCCTCGGAGCAACGCGACTCGTATGTGAACTTTACGCGCCTGCTCACCTACTTTGGCATGTGCGTGGCCACCTGCGTCATTTTCCAGAGCTCCACCCACATTGCCTGGGGCTGCATTGTGGGCGCTGCGGTGGCCGTGTACATAGCCGCCTCCGAGTACTGGCTCAACTCGGCGGCCGAAGGCGGCGGCGGCTTGCACAAGCCCGAAATCGACACGAAGCAGCTGGAGGAACTGATAATGAAGTCCTTATAGGCCAAAAATCAGAGACATTAAGTTTATTCTATGAATAAATAGCACACCAGGGCATTGATTGGATCGCCAGTATTCGTTCATTCTAATGGAAATTATGTATATTTTGTTTGCAGTCAGCAGCAGCGGCGATTCAGAGGAGGAGTCCTCAGCGTCCCTGCACGACAAGGAGGAACTGTAGCTGGCACACACGCGCACACCTTTTGTAGTCAATTTTAGTTTAATTTAGATTCTAATATTATCAATTTGTAATTAAATATGATTTGCCAAAGTGGAAGCATAAAAGGTTATAATTTCACCAATGTATAATGGAGGTTTAAAAAAGCGGTGGGAAAACCCATTAACAACTTCAATGTTCTGTTTATGTTTGTATCACATTTAGATATTTATTATATTTGGTTTAAAAAATGTACAAATTCGCAAATACATCCCCACATTCAAGTACGGAAATAACTAGTTTAACACAAGGTCTTCTGTTTCTGCGTCGAATACTGCTTGAAGCGTTAAATAATAAAGGAACATGCGTAATAATACAAACAAAATATATTATAGATAAAAACAGGAAAACAAGCCCCACCACCACCACCCGTTGTATAGATAAATAACTAGACGTATACTTAAGCCATAACTACGTTCCATCGTTTGGCCACCCAGGGGTGTCGTTAACACAGCCACAGAGTTCCCGTTTCCGGTTCCCAACACAGCCTACGATCGCGTCAAATGACTCTGACTTGTGGTGGCCGACAGCCCTGTCTCCTCGTCCGACTCATCCGAGTCCAGGGGACTCACGCGTATAGCCTGGTACCACTTGTTGGTCAAGTCCAACATCTGGGACTTGCACTCGTGCAGTTCCTGGCTGTTGAAGCGTCGCGTAAAGAAGGGTATGAAGTATTTTCTGTCCAGGCGCCCGAAGCGATCGCGGGCCTGTGTAAAGGACACATCCTCCTCCTCGGTGAGCTCGGACAGGTGTTCCGAGTCAATGGCCTGTCCCCATTCGCGGGTCTTTGACAGGGAAATGGATTTGGAGCGCTTACGGCCACTGCCGCCACGGCGACCACCACCCTCCGTACCCGAGGAACTGCGTGGCGCAGAGCCACGTGCGCGACGCTTCTTGCCCGGCTTGAGGTACTTCAGCAGCGGCATCGTTGAGCCGCCAAATACCAGAGTGGTAAAAAGCACAATTATCAAGCTGAAATGGCACTGATTGTAAATATTTTAATGGCAAACAGAGTCAGCCAGTCACTTACGTGGTTGTTATGATGACGCGGCGCTTCTCCTGACTGTCCAAGTTCAAGTGCAGCGACAAGGCATA
>VNJV01000090.1:1469-14857 GCA_008042635.1 Drosophila nikananu | reverse complement strand
GTATTATTCTTGAATTTCGGTTTTAATTTGATCAAAATCGGACAACTATATCATATAGCTGTCATAGGACCGATCAGAAAATTTTGGGGAAAAAATCTAACTAATCCAATTTTCCACATATTTTCATAAAATTTGAGACATAGACACTTTGTGCTATTCCAGAATTTCGGTTTTAATTTTATTCAAATCGGACCACTATATCATATAGCAGCCATAGGAATATATATATAAATTCATTAAATTCGTTCGCAACATTTTACGCTGGCAACATTTCTCGTTCGCAACATTTTTATTTCGCAACATTTACCTTATGTCAGTACCCGAGAAAACGAAAAAGTCAGAAGATTTTTCTTCTTCTTCTTACTTACTGCAAGGGTATTTAAACTTCGGCATGCCGAAGTTAGCTTCCTTTCTTGTTTGATCGTAACTTGGCTTAAACTCAACGGATTTAAGTCTGGTTTGGTTTTTTCTTCTTGGTTTTTAATGGAGAACATTTCTGCATTCGAAACTCGATTTATAATTTTTTGGTAAATTTTCGACAATTTTGACGATGGAACCCCTTAAATTTTTTTTTTTACAAAAATCGCGAACTTCTTCTGTGGTTTTTTGATCGTAACTTGGCTTAAACTCAACGGATTTAAGTCTGGTTTGGTTTTTTCTTCTTGGTTTTTAATAGAGAACTTTTCTGCATTGAAAGCTTGATTTATAATTTTTTGGTCAATTTTTAACAATTTTGACAATGGAACCCCTTTAATTTTTTTTTACAAAAATCGCGAACTTCTTCTGTGGTTTTTTGATCGTAACTTGGCTTAAACTCAACGGATTTAAGTCTGGTTTGGTTTTTTCTTCTTGGTTTTTAATGGAGAACATTTCTGCATTCGAAACTCGATTTATAATTTTTTGGTAAATTTTCGACAATTTTGACGATGAGTTGAAGTTGAAGGGTAGTTATGATACCAGAAAAATGACCCCTAAAATTTTGATGACCCCACTTTGACCCCATATAAAAACCGAATAATTTGCTATACACACTTTAAATTTTCCATTGTGTTAAGTTTAAAGATGTGCAAAAGTAATACAACAAAAATTATCTAATTATTTTATACAGTTTTCTCACAATTAATTTTTGAAAATAGGCCAAAATTTCGGCCCCGTAAGTAGAAGACCCCCTTAATCGGGTTTATTTATGCTAATTTACCAAATATTTGCGATGAAGAAATCCACATCAACCCATGTGTTTTGTATATCTTTTTTGGTTTTATTTTAAAATATACAAATGTTGTTGTTTTTTATTGTTTATAAACTTAACAATTCAGCGGCATAAACTAAAATAAATGACTAAAAACTAAAATAACTAAGAGTTAAATGAGAAAATACGCAAGTTTCTTGTGACAACTGCAAAGTTACTTAACCAAAGTAAAAAAAAAGATATAATATACTAGATATATATATAGATATGAATATGTGTGTGTGAGTTCACGCTTTGTTAACCAGTTATCGGGGGGCGGGGCGGGGTGGTTTAAGAGGAGGAGAATTATCTCTTTGGCATTTTGCTCTCTGCTTTTTGTGCTCTGCTCTCTCTGCCCCCCGGGATCCCCCCGGCTCAAGTTCCCTCACTTCTTGACCTATATCTAGCGACTATTAGATAACACATCCCCATAACTGTCCAGCGACAAAGGCTTTTCCACATTTCCACATTTTCGCATTTTCAGACTTTGAAGAACAGCACTCTCGCTCTCCAGCAGATATTCTCGGTTAATTGAACTCTCGGATACGCAGATACGCGCTCTGGCAGATACGCGCTCTTGCAGATACTCGCTCTCCCAGATACTTGTTCTCCCAGATACTTGTTCTCCCAGATACTTGTTCTCGCAGATACAACCCAGAGCTGGCTTTCTTCAGGCAGCTTTCTGTGCCCCAAGAGTGTTGCGGAGTTCTGGAACCCAAAAATCTGGAACTTTATAGCGTCTGGGTGGCCACATCCCGCTGGCGACTGCGTCTGTAGTTTCCATATGCCTCCAGGCCGTTGATGCTGAACGCAGTCAGTCCGAAGAACTGCCAAGTAGAGGGAGGGGTTGAAGATAATTATCAGAATTTGAGATGCACAGAACGTTCAGAATTAGCGAACGTTCATAAGAGCTGAATCCGAACTTGGGCCTAGCAAACTCGTTAACCGAACCATAAATATAAACACCGCAAAAGTACAAATGTTAAGTTTGCTATTGAAACAATCTAAACCAAATATTTATCTAACGAATAAAGTCCACAATTCCCCTTTGATAATAAGCTTGAAATGCGATAGCTTTCATTGGAACAAATATCTATCTATAAGTTGAATGCTGTTTAATTTCTTAGCTCCCCTTTTTTGGCACATTTGGTGTGTGATATTTGCTCAATTTGGTAACTTTTAGGTGCCCAAATATAGGCGGGAATGTGTTTTATTTATAATAAATGTCGCTTCTGTTCAAAGTTAAGTGTGTCAGCCTTTTGATTTGTTATTTATAAGAAATATACGCTAAGATAAAGTCAATTTTGCAATGCTCTGAATGAGTAATAAATATTTCAGCATAGAGATGACACATGGCATTTGTTTGAAATATTTAAGTTATTGTGAAGGGGTTTAGATATTATATATAAGATTTATTTCGTAAGATAATTAATCATATTTAATGAAAGTGTAATGTAAAATGTAATTTTGAGTTTAAATTTGAGTAATAGATGACGATTTAATAACTCCCCTTTGGGTAATCAATTGTTTAGGCAGAAAAGAGGGAAGGGAAGTCAGAAATATGACTATATAATATATCTAAAATATGTTTTTAAGCCGCTAAAAATATATATAATATAAATGTATTATATAATATAATATAATACAGGGCACAATAGACCCTAGTGGTGGCAGTGCACAAACCTCTTTCAATATTATTATTATTATTATATTTAAATATATAATGCAGAACATTTAGAAATGTGGCCTAGAGGAAGCCCCCTAAGCTCATCAATAATTCGTAAACATATTCCAGAATAAATCTAGTACAAGATTAGCTACCTAAAGTATAGTTTTCCTAAAAAAACAAATCAATTTAATTTCTTATGCGGGTAATGCCTCAAGAACCTAACCCTAGATGGCCATAAATCCCTGCTACGTGGAATGCCTAAGGTCTGGAATCCCAGGCAAGGGGCACCCATGAAATGACTCACCGCCGCCGCCGTGTAGGCGCCGATGTCCAGGGACAGGACGAGGCCGGAGGCCGCAAAGTAGGCCAATGCCAGCGAAGAGTGCACCGCCAGCGACCAGAGCGTCGGATCGCAGCGGCAGAACTGGCGCTGCCAGAGGCGCAGGAGCCGGGCCAGCAGCAGGCCGGCGGTGGCCACGAAGCCGATGGACACCACCGCCAGGTAGAAGCTGCCGCGGAAATTGCTCACGCGCACCGGACCGCAGACGATGCACAGGAATCCAATGAAGTTGCACAGCTGTGGCGGAAAATGGGAAAAAGTGAAAATATGAAAATTTGGAAAAACCCCAGCAAGATGAAGGGAAAAGAGTGGCACTCACCAGGCAGGCCAGCTTGCAGAGGCCGGGCATGCTGCGCAGATACTTGCGATCGAGGTCCTGGGTGCCCGACATCCTGTTTGGATTATGGGTTAAGGATTACAGGTAGCGGGTCTCACGTTCTACAGGTGCCTCCCAGTCAGTCAGCTGTTCGGCTTTTGGGGGGGAGTCCGGTCGAAGGGGGGTAACCAAGCGAAAACGGACAGCCGCTGACCAATCTCACATTGCGCTCGCTCGCCAGCACGCACAGAACGACACTGAGGCAAAAACCTGCCGGGGAGCGCACTCAGAACGCTGCCATCATCGCCGCCGCGTCACACTCGGCGGGCCAGCCACAACTATCGTCGCACAGTGGGAGTGGCAGCGTCTTTAATGGGCACTTATTTCACTTTGGAAGGGGTATAAAGTTAGCTCACAAAATCAGTTTGTTGATGATATAATAATTAAAAATTATTGAGACTGGATTAATAGCATTTTTGTTTTGTAAATTTGAAGTAGAAACTTCGTAACATATTTAAAAATTATTATAGATAAATAAGTTAAATATGGAAAATAAAATAAGTTAAATATAAGAATAGAAAACTTGAATATAAATAACGGCTCCCCAAAAATTCGATGATTACGTAGTAGCCCTAAGTTTTCAAGAGGAATAATGAAGGAAAAAAAAATAATAAGTTAAATATATTTTCCTTAAAAAATATAGTTAATTATTTTCTTCTTTGTTTAATTATTTTTTAGATAAAAATATAGATCACTTAATTTGCTGACCAAAACGGAGCATAGCTCAAATTGAAGGCTCAAGAGAGAGTCTCAGCACTTTAACATAATTTACTTTATTTTCTTTCTTCTTTAAAAAAATAATTGTAGTATAAATAGTAGACACTTTCATAATTTTGTGTTAAAAATTATTATTTTGCATTAATTTTCAACAACAAAATATGAAAGTTTCTAGCATTTTATTTTCTTAGAAATTCTATAAACCGACATTTCATTTAAAAAATATTAAAAGTATAAACAAATGTTAATAAAAGTCAACTATTAACTTATTCATTTCGAATTACTTTTTAAAAGTAAAAAGAAATGTTAATACAAGTCAACTATTAGCTTATTCATTTCCAAATATTTTTTTAAAGTAAAAACAAATGTTAATAAAAGTCAACTATTAGCTTATTCCTTTATATGTTAGATAATATTAGTAAAAGTGAATTATTTCCTTATTGCGAGTTCGTCAGTTTAGGCATCCAATTTCAACAATTCTTTTTGTGATACAAATTCTACATGATTTAATTAGCCGAATTTTTTTATTTTTTATTTAATAATAAATTATAATAATAATAAATTATAGGTATATATATATATTCAAATTACTTGAATTAATCCCCACATTACCCCACTGTGCGCTGCAGGCCTCCCCTTGGAAGAGAGCGCGGCAGAGAGCGGGTGAGAGCGAGAGAGCGTGAGAGCCCCACAACACATGGCACAGTGGGGCCACATGTGGATGTGAATGGGGAAAAACTACGCCAACCTCAAAATTGGGACCAGTCATGGGTCATTTGTTATCAGATTTTTGTACTTGTGAACTTAATTTGGTTTTTGAGGCACATGAAACTATATTAAATTATGTTATTTATATTACATTATCTATGCTAAGATGCAGATACCTTCATTTATATATTTAGATATACATTTAACCCTCTTTTACGTATACATTTAAAAAAAAAAAGTAGTATTGGCAACGAATAACCCCTGTTATTTTTTTGACACACAACTACGGACTTCACCTGTCTGTCCGTCGCCTTAATTAACTTAATTTGAATGTGGCTCGGTGTGTGGTGCGAGTGTAACTTCTCCTCGTCACCTGTTTCTAATTCTCGTTCGGGGGTTGTGACATGCAAATATGACTCACTGGCCCTCGGAGAGGTAATACCATATATATCCATTATGTCAGAGCAGAAAGAAAGGTAACGAGGTGACTTATAAAAGGAGTTTCCGCTCCCGACTGCCTCTCACCACGGTGCCCTTATGGCTCCATTATGCTGGTAGCATTATTCTGTTGCACTCTCTTTTATTTCCAGTTCGAACCGATAAACCCACAGTCCACTGCCCCGTTATCGCCCTCGTGCCCCGATCTTGTATCGCTTTTGTTATCGCAACGGGCTAATTCCGGTGAGCGATTGAGCACATAAATCGCCCGAAACCGAAACTGAGACCAAAACTGAATCCGAAATGCAAATGCGAGCCTCCAAATCAAATGCAATTTCAAAGTGATTCACATGGCACATCGCACATCACACAAACAAACCCAGCAGCTCACAAACAGACGCAAACAATTTGAGTTTTTTTGGTGATTGAAGGTGAACTTTGTATACCCTTCTTCGAATAGTTTCATAGTTATTTAATTTGCTTCTTAAAAATTTAAGTGGAGAAGCCCAACTATTGCTTTGAGAAAACCCAAGAGGAGAACTTTGAATTACCCTCTTAAAATATTTTCTAAGAAAAGTCTTTGCTTCTAAAAATCCCAACTTTGCTACGTTTCAAGTAGCATTTAAGAATAATCTATGACATTTAGGCCATATTGGAATTGAATCTTATATAAATAATAAAGAATGTATAAAATATATTAAAAGAAATTTATATGATGAAGATTCTTTGAAAAATATTCAATATTCAAATTTTTTAAGATGAGCGAAAAAAGAGCTTGGCTTTTTTCGATATAAGAAATTAAAATTTGATATTGTTTGGGTTTAGGCTAGTTTATTCCATGATATATAGAAAATAATTTGCTAAAATGGAAAAGGTATTCGCAAAATGTTAACAACTAAAGATTGTGGTAAAGAGTAAATATTATTCCATTTAAAAACTATTCTTAAAATATTAAATGCTTATATACTCCACATTAAAATATATATTCCTACAAACAAAATGTTTATTTCACCCTAAAAAATATTACATATTAAAGTTAACCCCCTTGGAAAGTCACAACAACCTCTGGTTGCCGCAGGGCAAAAGACAAAACATTCCGACATGACGTGAGATTGAGTTATATTAATTGACTCATATTCCAGGCAAGATGGTTCATTTGACGAGCGGAGCGTTGGGTGGTTGGAGTGGCCTATTACCCCCCCACCACCCAACCAGAACCAAGGTCACTTACACAATCGCCCCCTACAAACGCTGAGATTCAGCTGCAGATTCATGGAAACAGATACAGATTCCGTTCGGCATAGAATGTGGCATGCAAGACTTTGGCTGGCTGGCGATAGAGAATTTCCATGCGACGGAAATGGGCAGCAGGCGCAGGCGGCAAGGACCGGAAATGACTAGAACAAAATCTAAGCCACTATTCCCTTCAATGGCACTCGGGAAATCTGCTCGATAGAGCGGGACAAAGGAGTAGAGGGTAACCAGATCGAGGGTAACAATCAGTCGGGCGAACAATGCGAAGGCACTAGCTGTTTACACGACTTCTAAAAATAAATACATATTCTCATATTGCCACGAGATTTGACCTCATCGATAAACAGCGAATCGAAGCGCAATCGAGGCGTCTCGCGGCAACTGACCGGGGAAATGGTAAATGGGAAAATGGGAAGTGGAAAATGGGAGATGGGAGATGGGGGGTAGGGAAAGCCAAAGAAAACTGGCTCGTGTGCTCGTGTGGTTCTTGTACTCGGGGGAAATGCTCGCAAATAATTACGTATGGATTTTCCAGAGTGGAATGTGGACTGATTGAGGGTAATTAACATGGCAAACGGAGCCAACGATTTGAGCTAAAAAGCAGATTTATTCAAGTTAAACAAATATTTATTTTTTTTTCTAAATTGTTTAACTAAGCATACAGATTGTTTAGACCCATAAAAAATAAACACAGAAAGCTCTGGTCTAAGATCTTATTAATTGTATTATTCATGTATTATTATTAGTTATTTGTTAACAGAAAATTTGATATATAAACAATGATAAGTTTCGATTTAAGAAGCCTAAAACATTAATTTACCGGAATTTCTGGAATTTATTCCCCACTTAAAATATTTTCCAAGCTCTTTTCTATGCTTCTCAAAATCCCAACTTTGCTACTTTTCAAGTAGCATTATGAAATAATCCATAAAATTAAAGCCAGATTGGAATTCAATTTTATACAAATTAAAAAGTAGCCTTTGGTTATGTTTATGTTTTTGTTTTCTTTATAAATTGTTTAACTAAGCATACAGATTGTTTAAACCCCTAAAAATAAACACAGAAAGCCCTGGTCTTGGCACTTATAAAATTTATTATTCATTTATTATTATTATTTATTTGTTAACAGAAAATATGTTACATACACAATGATAAGTATCGATTTAGGGATCCTAAAATTTGCATTTCCCTGGGTTTCTGGAATTTTTTCCCTTCTATTATCTGGCCTAAAACTCATCCACATGACTGCCATGTTTCCCACGCTTTTCCCCTGCTTATGAATGTGTATGTTTGTTGTGCATTTAATTAGAAAAGCAGTGGCTGTAATTGGCAGCTGCAGCATCAGCAAGTTTTTGTTAATTTAGTCCAGGAAAATAGGGGAAAAGGAAGTATTAAAAACAGGCTTAATATATATTAAAATAAGATAAATAATATAAGTTACTGCAAATACTATTTGTAATTAAATTCAAGCAAGATAAAGACTAAGATTTACAACTAAATATAATTAGAGAGCAAAGTAAACAAGTTTTCTGCAAATAAAGCTATTTAAAAATAAGATAAATAATATAATTTGCTACAAATATTATTTCTTATTAAATTCAAGCAAGAAAGAGACTAAGATTTACACTTAAATATAATTATAGAGTAAAGTAAACAAGTTTTCAGCAAATAAAAGCCCGGAACACGGCCATATGTTGATGTTCCTGGCTGTCTTTTCCCCCCTAAACGATGACAAACTCGCTTCTGACTTGGCCAATTAGTCGGAAGTTGGAGTAACCGTTTGAGGACGGAGCACGGAGATAATTAATCGCACACTTCGAGGAAAGTCTGGGGAAAGTCAGAGGCAGTCGGGCAGCCAGGCAGCCAGAGGGAGCAGCTGGAAAAGTCTCATTTCTCATGTGGCCCGAGGGGTGGAAAAAAGCGGTGCAAAATACTTGTCAGCCAGCTGGGAATCTGTCAGATACACGCACTTCCCAGGGCTCGATTTGAATGCAAATTTCTTGCAATGCACTTAAAGCTAAATAACAAACTGAGTAATAGAAAAGTATCTTCCAGATGCAACCGAAAAATGAAAGAACTCTGAAATATATTTTACAATTTACTTGGTTTGTTTGATGATTATATTATATTTCAAGTATTTTTCCCACAAGAGTTATTAAGTGGCTGCAAGTTTCTCCAAGTGTTTCTTTGGCTCCTGCAGCTGACAGGACGAGACCGAAAACCGAAGGATGCCCGCCCATAATTCCAACGACCTCGGCGTGTCTGCCAAGTGAAGTTGAATTTTGTATTTGAATCTTAAGCTGAATCTGAATCTGAATTTGAATCTGATATTCTGATATTCTGGCCTGTCCTGCGATGTCCTTTCCCCAGGACGCGACGCCATCTGCCGCGGGCGATGCGTCTGCCAGTTGTGTCAGACGGCCAAGCACCCAGAAGAGTCCTGGCGAAGGAAGGAGCACAGTTTTGCGCCTTATAAATGATTATCGTGTGCACTCGGGTGCTGGCGCCATCAATCAAGTCGCCCAGAAGTGCAACAGGATAGCAGGCCAACAGGATGCCTCTCCTTTTAGCCAGAATCATTCAGCATTCAGCACTTGTGTGTGTGTGGTGCAGTAAGCTGATTGCCAACTTTGTTTCCGCGATGTATGTGTCTTTGCCGGGGATTTACAGGCTGCTTAAGGCAATTACTGACACAACTAAAGCTGGAACAGAGAGCAGCTTGTGTCAGGGAGTACTATATATTCTAAAGAGACCCCTTAATTCCCTTCAAGGGGGTCTTCTACATACATATTTTAAAAAAATCAAATGTTTTTTATTTTCAAAATATAGAGGATCTAGGGAATACGCTGCATAAAGGGTTTGGTAAAATGTGGGTGGCTGCAATAACGCCCAGTGTAATAATGCCCATAGTGCGCCGCACTATGGCGCAAAAGATACAGATACGTTGCAAAAATCAACTTTTTGATGACAACGGATCGTAAAATTGTTATTGCAATCGACAGGTAATAGTTTAAAAGGGTTGAATCCATTGAATTATTCAAATCGGTTCAGTATTTTAGAAGTTACACGTGTTCAAAGTTGAACTTTTTTTGGGTTGCAAAAAAAGCATGTCGTTTTTTAGAAAAATTCAGACTTTGAGGTCGATTTTTAGGAAAAATATGTAACCGCCCGACATGGTTATGGGCTCTATCGAAAGGGCCATCAAATCTCGTCAAAACAAAGGTGGAATCAAAGTATAATATTTTTTGCACGTGCAGGCATACCTGTTTTACCAATATACTAATTTTTCACCTATTTTTCAACTTTTATGGACAAAAAAATCGAACTTACGCCGACTTATGGGTTTGGCGTATGAGGTGTTGTTCTTGAATATGTTCTTTATCAAATTCAAAAAAGATTGGCTGCCACGAACTGCCACCGCGGATTTCCAAAGCAAAAGATACTTTCAACTCAGCGTAAAAAACGGGCGGCTTCGAGCAAATTCTGCTACAAGCGCAGTACGAAATTGTATGGCGGGCATTCATTTTTTCCTGTATTGGCGACTTGTTTTTCAATTCCTGATTTTGTAAGGACACTGAACGACTTGAAATGAATGTATAATGATTAAATTTTCTTCAAAAATATTAAATGATGTAAAATTAATTGATTACTTTGAACAAAAAGTGCATAAATGATGTAAAATTGATCAAAAATGAAGAAATTTGAATTATAAAAAAAAACGTTTGTTATTCTTTAAAATATATGTTTATTTTGTTTTTAAAACTTTAAAAATGCACCACATTAGCATTTTCTGAGAAAAAAAAACCAAAAGTATATTTCGAAATTGGAAAAAAATTAAGAAAACTGCTTCAAAAAATATTAATTTTCGAGTTTAAAATGTACTATTTATCACACCATATAATATGACCACTCAATCGAAAGGTACTAAAATTACCTTTCATATAAAAAAAAATTATGAAAATATCTCATCTGGTTCAAGAGTTATGTTTTTGCAACCCAAAAGTATCTAAGGGGCCACTAAAAGCAGTGACTCACAGTGACGCCACTGCTAAGGCACTGTTTGATATGTTCCGGAGCAGATCAGAATACATACATGCATAACTGACAAATTTATTGTGGGCGTTATTGCACATTTTTTGTTTTTGGTAATAACGCCCACGGCCTACCCCGGGTGACGTCAAAAGCCCAGAAGAGGAGGTCCAAAAAGCGGGGAAATTTAATGAACAATAAGTATTGTTGGTGTTACTTCTATTTACTTGATGATTAATTTTTTTAAAAATTTTGGTAATAGTTCAAGAGTTTGTTTTTGTGCCTACAATTCCCAACTGGTTCCATCACTCCTGAAGTGAAGTGGGTTGGCTTCCCAGCTTCGAATTTGTATGTGCTACCGCATACAAACGGGACGTGTGAGACGCCGGGCCTAGTTCCTGCTGTTGACCACGGTGGGCCGGGGGCGCCGAACTGAGGAGGGGCTGGGACTCCTCCGTTCCGCGACCACGTCCCAGTGGCGGTGGGCCAGTGCCACCGCGATCTTCAGCGGAAGCCAGCTCCTGCTTCTCACGCGACCCATTTTCGTGTGCTAGCACATACAAATAATAAATATAACACCCAAATTTTAAACTTGTTTCGGGTTTGTTTCAAGATTGCTAATGTTTTGAAGGGGGTCTTCTACTTAAGAATTTTTTATCAATCACTTTATTTTATTTTCTAAATAAAGAGGATCAAGGAATACGCCACATAAAGGGTTTTGTAAAATTCGCTTTCCTTCGTGGGTAAACGAAGCCCGAAAGATAGCCGCCTCTTCATACGTTTCGAACTTTTTTCCCCATCTTTAAACACGTTTTCCCGAAAATCGCGTTTCTTAAATTTTCTGGCATTACTTCTGCCAGTAATTTTCATCGAATTGAACCAAATTTTTGCCCACTTCTTTATCAAACAATTTTCTATGCTTCTCCGAGTACGATTTTTTGTTTAATTTTTTGTTGAATTTTTACACTCTCCAACAGGTGAAAAAACATGGTTAAAAATTGAATTTGTTACAAAAAAATGTATATTAAAAACAATTCTTAATTAGAAAAAAATCGTAATCGGAGAAGCATAGTCAACGTAAAACTGAAAATAAATAAAATTAATTTTTGTCATTTCGGGCAAGTTGAAGGGTAGTTATGATACCAGAAAAATTACCCCTAACATTTTGGATGACCCCACTTTGACCCCATAAAAACAACGAATGATTTGCTATACACACTTAAAATTTTTCATAGTGTTAAGTTTAAAGATGTACAAAAGTAATACAATTAAAATTATCTAATTATCTTATACAGTTTTCTTACAATTAAATTTCTGAAAATAGTCCAAAATTTCGGCCCGTAAGTAAGAAGACCCCCTTAAAGTACCCAAAAAAATGTCTAATCAAAGAGCATTTAGGCCTCGCCCCGCGGTGGTGCAGCATCGGTGCCTGCGGGTAATTTATGCTAATGAATTGCTCTCCGCCTCTCTGCCACCCAATCAATCCGTCAATCAATCAATCGGAATACACTCTCCGCCGCAGCCTCTCGAGTGTTTCGAGCTCATTAATGGCCCGTCCCAGCTTTGGACTCGCTTCTTCTGCTCCTCAATCAATCTAAAAATTGTTGAATTTCAAATTTAATTGGCATTTTATTGGCCCTGTCCACACACATACCCCTCTGGCCTAGGTTTTTCCCGGGGAAAAATCGCCTGCGTTGGCACATTTTCTCTTACTTTTTAAGCAATTTTTCCTTGGCTTGATTTTTGATCAATTTATTTTGCGGCTGGCTGCGACCATAAACTCGCGTCCGAGTACCTCGATTTTCCGCTTGACGCTGCCAATTTTCCACTGCACCTGGCCGTGCTTGGCACTTGTGTAAGTGGCGGAAGGAAAAACCCACCCAGCCTCATTGTTTTCCCCCCCACAAATGGTGTGGTGTGCTTTCCTTTTTTTTTTTTGTTTTCAATTTGAATCGAAAGCGTGCCAAAGTCAGTGCCAAGGAAATGGATAAGAAAAGCCACCACAGTCAATGTTCCAGGGAAAATTCGATTCGCAGGGTGTGGGTGTGTGAGTTTGTGGCACGTAGTCAAAGGAAAAAGCTAGGGAAAATGCACGTTTCCAGGCGGGATGCAGCATCTATTTTGCACTCTATATGTTTTTTGTCCCATCTGTGAGAGAAGTCCTTGTCTCAAGAAGTCTAATTTGAAGCCAGTTCTGGGTAGCAACGATCCACAATTGGCTAACCAGAAGTTAGTTTTACTGGGAAAATTTGTATTATTTTTCCAAGGAAAAACTAGATGTTTTTCATTAAATTATGAAAGGATAATCGAAGGCTTTAGAAATATGTTTATAATAAATTCCAAGCCAAAATCAACTCAGCAAGTAACATTTAAACATTTTAGTTGACTTGTAAATTGATTTATTTGTTTAAAATAAATCTGTAAAATAGCTAAACATAAATTAAAACCAAAATAAGTACCAAAGATAAAGTTAAAATATACAGAACCAGATTTTATAATTCTGATAAGCTGAGAAACAGATTCTCTCCCCTGATTTAAAGGCCATCGCAATAAATTTCGTTCAGCTCCTTGTCCCCTTTGTGGAAATTCGAATTTCAAAATTTATGATTTTCATTCTCACCCCCCACCC
>VNJV01000088.1:0-16606 GCA_008042635.1 Drosophila nikananu | reverse complement strand
GAGAAAACCAGAAAAAACCTTGAGTATTATTTTGATATCTTTTTGGCTTTCAATTGTCGTATTACTCGCGCCAAACTTCTATCGATACATCGATAAAAACTTATTATTCAGCGTGACCTCTTCTTCTTCTGGGCGCTTTTTTAAGCGTACCAACTTGGTCACACTGCCATGGAGAAGAAAACAACTTGTTCGAGTTATTTGAAAATAACTCCGAAAACTAGCTATTTAAGGTGAATATGAATTAAAATACAATTAGAACCAGTAAAATAAAGTTATTGCAGTGCCGAGGAGCTCATTACACATCGTCACTTTGAGTTTGAAGCGCCTAGCGGAGGCCTGAAGCGCACACAAAACGAAGGCAGTGCGGCGNCGTCACTTTGAGTTTGAAGCGCCTAGCGGAGGCCTGAAGCGCACACAAAACGAAGGCAGTGCGGCGGAACTTGAGGAGCTTCAACAGGCACAAGGTAAAATTAGTTATTAGTTAAATAATAATTGAAATACGAATTTTTATATATGTTTACCCAAATATAGACAGTCTGCGAGCTCAGCTCTCCGTGCCCCGCATAGAGCGACTTGGAGGTCGAGCCCTGGCCAGATGGGATGAAACGCAACAAGTGGCGGAGGTCATACGCAAAGATGGTAAATTCGAAAACTTTGGATACAGCGAACAGGGGAAACTCTACTTGGAATACTACGAAGCTCTGTTCCTCCTGGAAGTGGTGGGTTTACAACTCAGCTTATTTATTACAATTTAATTCTAAGAAACAACCTATTCCAGGGACGCCTGCAACTGGAGTTTTATGGAACTGTAGTCTCGATTGAGCAAGCTTATGTCCTTCTCCTTGGTGAATTGGAAAGCGAAAAATATGAACATTATTTGGTTTATTCCACTTTATCCCGGGCCGGCTACATTGTCGTGAGGCACCAACGTCCGCGAATAGTACCGCCAGCAGTCACCAGCGAAGATTGCATCTGGGCCTTCCTGAAGGCGAAAGTGGGAAATCAACCAGTGCCCGATCACATTTCGGATTCCCCCCATTACGCACTTATAGAAAAGCGAATGGAAGATATCAAAGAACACATTGTAGGCCAGAAAATGAAGTCGTCTACGATCAGCGAAGAGTCCATAGATTTCCATTTCGACACGAGAAAGCGAAAGGCTCCGGCAGAACCAACCAATGAGCCGGAAAGAAAGAGAGAAAAGCTCTATCCAACTGGCCGAAGTCTTGTGGATCAACTGAAAAGTCAAGCGCCATATACCAGGTTTGAAGAGTTGTTTCAAAAGTTCGATATTGTGCAGCTGAGAGGTCAAGATTATGCGACCAAAGAAAGCATGGATTGTCACTTAAAAATCTCCTTTGATCTTCATCTGCACAATGAGGGCTTCAAGAAGAGCGCACCCAAGGCACCGGCCTTTAATGTCATCATCCTGCCGCCTCGCTCTGCCTTTCCCCATTACGATGAGATCTCAAAGATTCAAAGGCTCCGCACAGCTCCACTGCTCCTTGTATCCGTTAGCGACTCCAAACAAATACAGGCCTTTTTGTACTTTATTAGTTGAAGATGCCGGAGATGCCGCCCCAATAAAATGTACGTGTAATTACCCAAGCTCCTAAAATATAATGTTTACCAAGCACTGTTAATAATTGCCAATGATCATGCCTGCGTAACTTGTCATACTGTTTATTTGTTCTGTTTTTTTCCCCCAAAAAATGTTTCGTTTCTAAATTATGGTGTCTGTCTTATTGTCCTGCAATGGTAAATATCATCATGACGCTTCTGTTTATCTGTCAGATCCAATGAAGTTTCTATCAGGATGTGCGAATGGCCTGGATAATAGGCGGTCCGGGCAGCGGCAAGACAACGCAATCACTAAAAATCGCTCACCAGTACGGCTTCGTGTACATCGATCCTTGTGCTTTGGTCAAAAAAGAGGTTCGATTAATAGGACAACTGATAGATCAAATAAAGATACATATAATATTAAATATTTCCTAACGAAACAGGTGGAAATTAAGGAAGCAAGTGGGAAAACATCAAAAGAGCCGAAAAGGGAAAGCCAGATGCCCTTGCCAAATCTTATTCCGCTGATCGAAACTAAAATGAATAGTGCCAAATCCAAGGGCGTAGTAATTGATGGGTAAGCACCAATAGAAGACGCAGATAAGAAATACACAGAGATAATCTTCTTGCAGATATCCGGCAAATCTCGAAGATGCTGTAGTCCTGGAAACAGGCATTGGACAGCCAGACATAGTCATTGCCTTGGAGGTGGATGAGGAGACGAGCTCTCGACGAAGCGCTGAGATACAGCAAACCTCCAATCGTCCAACCCTTACCGAATACGTACTTGCCTCTCGAGCTGTTATTAAAAGGTACGAAGATGTCGCAGCCAAGGTGGATAGTTGCCAACAGGCCCACCGAGTCTTTGAAGTGATCCAGTTTAATATCGATTCGCTGAACATGGCTGAAGCGAGGGTGTTAAGAGCGAGAAGATTCAACAGTCTGGGGTCAAAATAGAAAGTGAAGTGACGGGAACCGCTGCAGGTGCAATAACGTCTGCAGGCGTTGCTCTGTGTTAGATTGGAACTAACAATTGTCTTGAAGAGACAAATGCAGGCGTTATTGCATCAGTAGCTTTTGCATGCGCCCATAGGAAGTAGTAATCTCTCAAGAAAAGTACCCTCAACTGGAAACCAACTATAAATAATGGTAAACTGTAGCTGCAATAACTACTCTCGACTCTTTTAATGTGCAATATTTTAATAAAATTTAAATTGCAAAAAATTCCGTTTATAGGAAAACGGCCAAAACAGCAAGCACAGTTGGCGGAAAGCTCCCAGCGCCGGAAAGCTCTCATGCGCGTACTGAAACCGTTAGCCGAATACAACCGAATCGGATCGAATCGAATCGAGTCGAGTCGAGCTGAATCGAAAGCCTTTTTCATTCAGCTCAGTTCACTCAGTCGTCACTCTCATCGCACGCAGCACCGAGGGTGGTGCCGAAAAATCCGTCGGACTGAGAAATCGAATCTGTTTTCGCGCAGGCTGCGGAAAATCGACCACAAACAACAGCGCAGGCAAGCAGGCAGCGTCGGCGGCATCAACGGGTCCCCGTAAACTACCGACAATCTCGCTATTTCTTCAAAGACCAAAGGCGGTCCCCGTATATATCTGATATACATCATCATGGTGAGTGTGTCCGAGTGTGTGCGGCGTTCTGTGATTTTGTAGTAGTTTCGTTTTTGCTTATTGCTTAATTTATTTTTATTTGTTTGTAGTCCGTGTGAGTTTCACTTTGATTTAAATCTCTCGGACAGGGCTCGCTTTTCACTGCCCAACTAGAAGTAGTTTAGTTTTCCAACTCGACCTTGAGCCACTTGCACTGCACTTGACCTTGCACACCCGTCCAGTGCACTACTGCAGCAGGTTGGAGATGGGAGCTTCAAGCTCCCCAGTCCAGCTCTACATGCTCTCCCAAGCTCTGAATCCCCGTCAGCTGTTTGCTGTTTACTGTTTACTCGCCTCTGGGCTCTGCCTTTAAAGGGGCGGCTCGGCTCTAACTAATTCCAACGATTACGTGCCTGTGAAATTCCGCCAGAATACAAAACACACAAACAAGCCAGCAACAAATTAGCAACTCAACTGGCTCTCGGTCGAATGGGCTAAACAACGAAAATAAAACCGAAATTTCACATTCCAAGAGCAAGAGCAAGACCAAGACCCGGCGAATTTTGACGTCAAAATCCCGATTTGCATAAATTTATGACCAGTTGCCCGAAACACAGGAATTTCTGGCGGGGCTTGATTCATTAGCAGGTCCCCCTGTCGCCAGTTAATATGTGTTTATTGGCGCTACCCGAACTAGACAGTCATGCCGGTTTTGCCATAGCCCCGTCGCGTCGTGTCGCATTATTAAATTGTCAAAACAAAGAGACAAACCTTTTAAAAAAAAGAAAGAGTCACAGTCGGAGCCGGAGTTTGGCTTCCATAAAAATTCCTCGCAGCCAAGCAAAGTAGTTATTTAGTTCCGTTTGAGCGGAACGCATCTGTGTGTTTAGTGGCTATTTTGTTATAATTAAAGTTGGAACGCGATAGTAATTATATACTTTCAAGAAAACTATTAAAATTCTTTGTTAAAAGTAGCATTTGCTTTAAAGCTAAAAACCTATGTTAAATCTCTAATAAAATCGGGAGTTTTAAAGTTTTTAAAGCAGTGATATTCCCGCATGAAGTAAACATGCTTCACAGATATATATCCCTTTAGCTAAAGACTATCTTTTTTAAAGAGATATGTCCAGTCTCGTTTAAAATGGTTAAAAGCTTGCTAACATAAATAAAAATCGGTAAAAATTGATTTCTTTTATAATCACATCCCTTGAGTTCCATTACATTAATAACCCACTCACTGGGAAACCAAACAGCTGTTTAAATTGCCCTGCACAGGTCCGTTTTAAATTATTAACAAATCGATATCCTTGGAAATGACATTGAAAAGTCACTAAACTACTAAAAATACGCACAAACATTACGTAAATGAGCTTCAAAAATCATAAATTCTCACACGCAACGATTAGAGAGACTGCGTGAAGAGAAAGGCCAGGGAAAATAAAAAAGCACAGAATTTATGCTCTACAAAACAACGGAAAGGTGCTAGAGAAACAACCTGTACATTATCAAGCTGCCAAAATTAATTCAATTTGCTTGTCTGCTATTTTGTACATTTTATATATTTTTTTTCTACCCAAAATTTTGCTGGGTGCGACAATGCGGAACGGGCGAATATATCAGCGGGGGCCTCACCACCCAATATCATCGGCCGATCCGCACACCTACCCACCACACACGCTATATAGGCACGGGGCCCCGAGCGAGAGCAAACCAATTGTTTACAGTAATTGAGATTTTTTCGATGAAATCAAACCATTAATATAAGCAATTGTGTGAATGAAGAAGAGGTGCCAATTGCCCTAAATGAGCTGATTTATCCGACGGTTCATAAACACAGGCACGCAGCAGTGGCTTCTGTTTAAGATCAATGTCATGATCATTATCAGTATATGTATAGATATAGATAGTTTTGTTAGATTGTAACACATATGTAGCTTGTAAATGGGAACTTTAGTGCCTTTGCGGCTGGCAAAGTGCCCAGAAATACTAATAACCACCCACACATATATACATATTAACCAAAGGCAAGAGCATCTCGGACATATGGTTCAATAACACTATAACTTTGAGATATCTAACCCTTCCCCACCAACTGTCTCGATTGTTCGTTCAGTTATTTATGTGTCACCAAATGGCCATGAAGAAGGAGGCCGAGGAGAAGCTCAAAGCCGAGGAGCTCCGTAAGGCGAGAGCCGCTGTAAGTAGTCCCGACAGAAGCCCAAGAATTCGATGGGCAGTACATATTACTTGATGTATGATGATGGCATGTTCTGTCTGGCCGCCGCTTCTCCACAAACGTTTAGACCCAAGATTTTATAAGAATACCCTCCACCCTCCATAACCCCACTAAGCTTGCGTGTACCGTGTAAACCCTAACTGAGCTAATTTTAGTAGATGTTCGCCTGCCTTGTTGTTGTGCCTCTGCTAACGATCGTTTCTGTATTTACAGTCTGACATCCCCATCATCTGGATCTTGGGCGGACCCGGCTGCGGCAAGGGCACTCAATGCGCCAAGATTGTGGAGAAATACGGATTCACACATCTGAGCACCGGCGATTTGCTGCGCAATGAGGTAATTGGTTGGAAATACTGGAATTCTTGCTTGTTTTTGTAAAAAGGAAAGAAAAAGTATCGTAAATCTTATAGATTTTGTTTAAGTATCATAGAATGATTCAATGTAGTCATATTTTTCTGTTTACATTTACAATTTCGATATGTTTTAAATAAGTTGGATGAGGAATTCAGTGGGATTTCATCCTTAATTATTTCCTCTCACTCTTTGAAACCCTACTAAAAATCTAAAAACATTCCAGGTCGAGTCTGGATCGGACAAGGGTCGTGCTTTGCAGGCGGTGATGGCCAGCGGTGGTCTGGTGTCCAACGATGAGGTGCTGTCCCTGCTCAACGACGCTATCGTTCGCGCCCGGGGCGGTGCCAAGGGTTTCCTCATCGATGGCTATCCTCGGGAGAAGAACCAGGGCATTGCTTTTGAGACTCGCGTTGCTCCCGCCGATCTGGCGCTGTACTTCGAGTGCTCCGAGGACACGATGGTGAAGCGCATTATGGCGCGTGCCGCCGCCGCTGCTGTGAAGCGGGCCGATGACAACGAGGCGACCATTAGGTCGCGTCTGAGGACCTTCGCCGAGAACACCCACGCCATCCTAGAGCAGTATAACGAGAAGACCCTCACGGCAAGTCATAATTGATTCTATTGATTCTTAAAGTTATATAAATGGTTAATATTCTTATACCTTAGATCAATGCCGAGCGCGATGTGGACGACATCTTTCTGGAGGTTGTCCAGGCCATTGACTGTGTGCTCAAGAATAAACAGAAAGCAGCTGCCCTGTGCTAGTTGAAAGCGAAATGAATGATTGGGAAGCCGGTACCAAAGAGTTAGCGAATCAACCAAAATTTTTAATGCACTTTTTAGCGCGAATCTCACACAGCCTCAGTAAGGCTGAGCACACAAATGAAAGCGAAACACCAAATAAATTAGTTCTTAATCTATAATATGTTACCAACTTCAAGGGCCTTATCCTTCAAGCAATAACTGATCGGTTGCGCTTTAAATAAATTTACAAATAGAAATGGAAATATGCCGTTTACGTTTGATGGATATAAATTTAATTGAATAATGAGTGTAATTTACTAGCCTCTGCTTAGTTAAGTTCGTTTATATAAAATGCAAATCACACCCAGGCACGATTTAGGGAATGCAATTAACGAGTCTCGTGCTAATTATTCACAAGCTAATTGAAAGCTCCAAGGGCACGTGCGCCGTGCTGCTTGAAAGGAAAACATTCGAAAAAGAATTTGCCTTGAAGGCGGCTGTGAGAGCCACGTGATTTATAGCTGAAAACTACAAGCTCATTTGGTTCACTGAACCAGTTTGCTACCAGCATTTAAATGTTGTGGGAGTGAAGTAGCACAGATTAAGCCTCATTTACATTGATTTTTTGCACTAAATCTATCATTAAGTTATCTCGGCAGAAGCTTCCTTAAATCGAAGACTCTATTAAGTATAACTAGTTCTTGTGACAGTTTCATTTGGTGATAAACCTAACATGTTTGAGGTATTTCTAGGCATACACATCCTTTCTTATTTTATTTATGTCTTAATGATGAAGACCTGAACTATATAAGAATTTTATTGAGGAACTTTCCCAAATCCCCGAATATATCTCCGATAAACATTAACAAGTTGCACCCGATTAACTGCTTTGGCCATAATAAATTAAGCTCAAATTTAAATATAATTTGGAGCGACTCATCATGGGTTTAATTGATCGCCAGTTCGGGGAATCGTTTGAGTGCTCTGAGCTCCCCTTTAAATCAGAGATGATATCAATTTTTTGATAAATCCCTGCCATCGTAGGAATATCTTGACGTCATGAAACGTTCGAAAGCAAAATAGAACTGACACAATTCGAAAAGAGACAAAAGCAGCTGAAACAAAAAGAAAAGCTGGTAGAAATAGAATCGTCCATCTATCACGGAACTAAATACCAAGTCGAGCGTCATCGCGCCAAGCTCCCCTTCGAACTGGAGTGGGTTCGAGTTCGAGTTTGAGTTCTTTCGAGTGTAAAGTCAACACAGAAATATTATGTAAAGTAAGTGGTTGTGGTTCGTTCGGGGGGCTAGCATGCTGTGCCTCATAATTGTTGTGCCTTTCGCAAATTATGTAAAACTGTGAAAACCCAGGGCAAGCACACAAAGTAGGTAGAAAACGAAACAGTTAACCGTCCAGAAATTATCACCTGGCGACGTAAAAGTTTTTATCTGTCGATTATCGCTGGTCGAGATCAGATCCCCGAACGCGGGAATTCCAATTCCACAAAAATCAGCATGACTAAACAGACGACAGAAAAGCCGAATCAGGTTTTTTGTGCTATCATTATTGTTATTTTTGCTTTTTGTTTTTATTTTCATATACAATTTCTTTATATTTTGCATCGCATTTTGTTGCTTTCTTTTTGTTTGCGGCCAAAGTTTATCTCTCTTCAGAGCCGCTGTCACTACTCTGAGTGAGGTCTTACAGCTAAAATAAATATAGATGTTTAAATAGTTAAAGCTAAGAACAATGTACAGATGAGGATATATCACAAGATTGGAGAAGTTCTTAAAACATAAAGCTATCGGGATTCAGTCAGAGGGCGGACGAGCTGCCAGGACCCGTTTCAGATCAGATTGTTATCACTGTACGGATGTTGCTGGTGGTGCTGCTGCTGGTGGTGCTGCTGCTGGTGGTGCTGCTGCTGGTGATGCAGCTGCTGGTGATGCTGCTGCTGGGGATGCTGGGGTCTGCGTTCCCCAATCTTGCTCTCGATCCAGTCCAGGTAGTGAGTGACCCTGGTGAAGCCTCCAGGGATATTGGTCTCGCACCCATCGGCGGGTCCGAAGCTGGTAATGCCCACCACCACCTGGGTGTCCTTCAACACCAGCGGACCACCGGAATCGCCCGTGCACACTGTCTCATCCTTCAGACCCTTGGCACAGATCACGCCCGCGGTGACCACATCATACTCCTGCGAGCACTCCGCATTCGAGATCACCTTCAGCTCGGTGTACTGCATGGAGTCCGAGTTGGTCATCTCCACCATGGCGCCCCAGCCGCTGGCCACCACGCTCATTCCGGCGAACTGGTCGTGACGATATCTGCTGGGCAGCGACGCTGGCTGAATCCTGGAGGTGAACGCAATGTCCATGGGCAGCTTGACCAGGGCAATGTCATTGGCCGCCGTCTCCGGGTTGAAACGCTCATGAACAATGAACTTGTTGGAGCGCAACACCAGACCGCCCAGCTGCTCCGTATCCTCCACGCTCTTGGTGCCCAGGTACACATCGTAGTGGGTCACGCCCATGGTGCAGTGGCCGGCGGTGAGGATCCAGCGCCTGTCAAGGAGGGTTCCCCCGCAGAGGATGCGCTTGCGCCAGAGCTGCTTTCCGATCAGCATCACCTGGTAGGGGAACTTCTCGATCCGCCCGAACTTGGACTGGCCCAACGCATAGCCTTCTGTTTGGTCGGGCGCCCATGTGAGCATCCAGATCAGTGCCAGTCCCAGTCCCAATCCCAGCCGGTGGGCTATTCTGTTGTGGATCATTTTGTTCTGTTCTGATTGTTTGTTGCACTTGTTGTCACTGGTTTGTATCTTCTTCAAACTTTGTCACTGGATGGGTATCTTAGTATCTTAGTATATTTTTCTTTGTATCTGAGTTCTGCGCGCTTTGAAGGTTCGCTTCAATCTAAATCCATTCTGACGGAGCCGTGATTTTTTATACCTCGCCGCTCGCGCTCAGCCAAATATTTCGCCGGCTGCCTGGCGCTGCTTTTGAGATCCCATCTCCGAGCAGCGCTCTCCGCTCAGATAAGCTCGACTTGGAAGATCGGCTGGAGAAGAGTCTCTCCGGTCTCCGGTAGCCTGTTGTTATGACAGCAAACAAGTCGTAAAATCTCGTTTATAACGCTGGGGCCTCCTCCCCACACACATCAAGCTAGAGACAGTTGGCCGATTTTCATGCAGGCAAAGTTCAAACTTTTTATATGGGAAACGGAAGTGGAATTGGGTTATTTCGATTGCGTCTATTCCCGAAATATCATATTTCGCTAACGAATAATTTCGACATTCCATTGCCGTGAGGATTCCGCGAAATGTGAAAGATCGCTCTCTCGGCTTTCAGATTTCGGAGCAGATAATTTCATAACTTGGCGAGAGAAAACCGAGATGATAGCAGACAATAGAACAGGTATTCCAGATGGAGTTGAAGACGAAGCCCCAGCTCAATTTTTGGGGTGACAAATACGATTTTAATTATGTATAAACTATTTTGGAATTCTGATTAGAAGACTCGTTTTGTTTGTCGTTTTCCTTTCGGTTTACGAAGACCAAGCCCTGCCTCCTCCCGGGCTGGAAATGTTTCGTTCAACTGAAAAGATGGAATTTTTTTTTGAAAGTTGCTTTTGCGCCTCTTTATTGCAGATTTCGGCTCAGCCAGCATTTTCGTGGCGATCCGTAAACAACGGGGACTCCGGGTTTCTGTCTGAATCAGTGGCGCCATAAGAATTCGATATTAATAAGTTATTCATTTACGCCTCAAAGTCCGAAAAAATGCTGCTAATTCCAAGCGAAACTTTCTGGCGAATTTAGGTTTAACTGCGATGAATCAAGATCGCGGTTTGTTTATTATAAACAATATAAACAATACTAGAATATTAGCATGCAGATTGACGCTCCAGATCGAAATCACAACAATGTTGACTCAATATTGTTTTTCCCTCGTCGATTTTCCTGTTTTCTTTCCACCTGCGCAGAAAAAACAAATAAAATAAGATTCTAAAAATCGATGATAAATATTTGGCATTTGGAGTTAATTTACCCGGCGCCAGGCTGCTGGGTTGTTAATGAAAACAACGGAGATTAGCGATCGCTTTAATTTCATTTACTTAATTAGCAGCTGAATTGTAAAAACACCCAGCGAATGGCTTTGTTTTTATTTTGACGAAAAGAATCCAGTACGTCAATGAGACTTCTACGGAGGCGGGAGCAGGAGCCTCGGACAATTTAACGTGCCGCAGAGTATTCCCGATTCGGGGACTTCTTCTTGTCCCCTTTCCCAAATGTTTACATTACCAATTCGCACCAGCTCAAAGGCTATAAATAAATATAGCCAAACTCTAATCAAAATGAATTGGGCATGGAGGTGCGAGACAGAGACACTGGCTGCACAAGGTAATCGAGTTTCCTTGTGGAAACTGCTCCACCTGGAGCAGCCCAGCACGTGTAGGACATATAACTACTTTCCGTTCTGGGTGGTGCCTCTTTTACGGCCCGGCCAGGTGAGCGAGCCGGCTAATCTGCCAATTAGTTTTCAGCACATCGTCAAAGTTTATGGGACGAGTTCTTGCCTCAAGTCCCAATAAAAGCTGGCTTTTCGGGGCCAATTTGAGTTTTTTTAGCGAATGCATATTTCATTTTTCCCTCGAATCATACGAATAAATTACTCCAAGAACCGGCGAGATTTATTCGACAATTAAAATTTAAATTTCTCGAGATGTAAATTGATGCAAATGAGGGACCGGGAACACCCAAAAAAAGCGTTGTTTTTCGACCACAAAGTTCAGCGGCTCGCATCGCGCTGGCGCCATAAATGTTGCTTACCTTGCTCGAGAAAGTAGCTGACCTTGACGGAATTCGGAATGGGAGTTCCAACTCTGGACGAGGCCCCGCATCATGTCGGCTAGAAAGCAGGGGAGGATCGGCAACGGTCCCACGTCCATTTACGCGCATGCGGAGTGCATTGACCAAGTTCGGGACGCGGCGGCGTATCGTAATGGCCATATCAAATCGGCCATTGACGTCAGCTAAACACCATTTGTTATGTACACAGAAAGAAATCATCTCAAATGGAATATTAATTAGGTCTTAAACTGGATCTTAGGCCATTCCCCAAGTACTTGGATGGATGTCTTAATTAATAAGCATTGAGGCTATAAATAAAGTTCCTTGAGTTAAAAAGACAATGTTCATTCAAGAGCGAGCATTTTGTCCACTAATTTATTAAGTGCTCAAAATATAATAATATTTCTTATATTTCTCGTAGTAATTAGTGAACTGTCTGTGGTTTTACATATATGTATAAGAAGTATTAAGTAAGCTTTGGTTTAGTAAAACAATTTGCCATGTTTCAGAGAACCTTTATTGTCTAATTTATACGTTTATGTCACGATATTTACTTTAAATACTATATAAAAATTATAAGGTATATTTACACCCTTTCAGGTAGTCAAATGCTTGCAAAATAGTGAAGGAATCATTTCCGACCGTATAAATCATATATGTATATTCTTGATCAACATCAAGAACCGAGTTGATTTAGCCATGTCCAATAAAAAAAATTTTGATAAATTTTTTCAAAATCAAAGGGGTTACATCGTTAAAATTGTCAAAAAAAAAATTACAAGAATTTTAATTTAAAAAAATTGTAAATTCAGTATGCAGTTGTTTAATGCTACCAAAAACTTGCTTAAAAAAGCTTTCTGAAGCGAAATTAATGCATATTTGCCAAAGTTATGAACAAACAAACCTCGGCTTTCCGAAGTTGGCTTCCTTTTTAATTTTAAATATAAATATTCACATTTCTTTGCGTGTACGTGCTCCTTACAAATTAATTAATGTGCCGTCGAATGAGCTTTTAATATGCAACGGCGTAGAACCAGTAGTCGCTATACCACTTTTCGCCAGCAGTAAAAGTTCCACTCCCCAGGCCCCACTGCCTCCCGAGGGCTGGAGCCCCAAACGTTTCTCGGTCAGAGTTTTGGACAAACTAGATCCGGTTGGAGCTCATTTTATGCTATAGAACCGAGCGAGCGAACGCTGCGAGGTAGCAAACAAAAAAGAAAGAAGAAATTTATGGCGCTGGGGTATTTCCCAGCCAACAAAACCGAATACTGGGCCACAATAACCGACTCCCATGACGCTGTGTAGCAAACAAAATTTGCTGAAATTCATCAAAGGCATTTATCATTAGTCGAGAAAGAAAGATGATCGCTTGATCGCCGGATAGCCGTTAGCGAAATGCAAAGAAACTTTTTTGGCGCCAGCTATCCAGACGGCGGCAGCTTAAGTATATATTTAGTATGTAGCTTTTTGTTTAATCTCAGCGGAGATCCGTCGAAAACTAGTTTCAGTTGCAGTTCCGACAGCTCTGGAATTCCCTGAAAACACGTGCGAAATGCCTATCCGAATGGTCCAATAAAAATCCTAAGAAAGTCGTCAAAACAAACAGTTTTAATCAAATGGCCGCCGCTTGGAATCTCGATCCGGAGTCGCACAATACGTCAAGTTGTCAAATTAAATTTGCATGCCATTAATATGCTGCCAAATGAAGCGCAGTCGAAGCCGCTTATAAAACTTGATATGTTTTGCCCAAAGATAAGGAATTGATTAAGCTGGAAAACCGCCTTTCAAACTCGTAAAGCTAACGCCCAAAAAATTAGGTTCTGGCTGGGTTTTGGCTTTAATGGAACTAGTGGCGACTGGGAATTTTGGATGTTTGGAATTTATGCGTTTGCCCCGGACCATGTGAATTATGCTGCGACTGTTAGGAACAGCTTATTGGCGCCGAAATAATTAATTATAAATTGACTGTCTCGACACTAATAAGCCATTGGAATTTGCATATAAATTAGAACGATTAGAACGGACGAGAACAACAGCCTCAGAAATATGTATCAAGAACGCAAAATCGATTTGGTTAGAGACAACGTGACTTCTGTATTATCCTACAAATGTCTGATAAAGTGAAGTATTTTTAACTGTTGATTAGAACAAAGAATTAAGAAAATGGTAAGACATTAAAAAATGTGTTTTAAAATGAACTAGGTTCCTGAAAAGGAATGGGAACTTCATAAAGTACATCATTTCAAAGGATATTTTATGAATACACAAAAATATCCAAAGAATTTCCATAGAATTTAAAGTGCTTAAATAATTCCCAAAATAATTGCTATACATCGCAGACAAAACCAATTAATATTCTTGAAAATCTATAATAGACTTTACAAGTTAATATACTTCTATCCACAGCATGTTGTTGTTTTCTGGGGCAGCTAAATGAAGATCTTAATTTTTATTTCTTTATCTTGAAAGCACAGAACATTTTTGATGAACCCATAACTTTGCAGAATTTATTTGGTAAATAAAGGCCCAAGCAAATTATGTTATGTTTGATTGGTAAACAAAAGAAACCTGATGTCGATAGTCATTTATAGTAATTTGAAGTCTATTCGGAAAACAATCATAAGTGGGCAGTCGATTCCGAGATAGACAAACATGAATATAAGCACGCGCTCCAAACTCAAAGAGCGCTCAAAACTTGACGTCATATCGGATTTTCTTCGATCCGATGATTCACTCGCCTCCAGACCTATTCCTTATTATTTGAAACGTCATGGTTGGATTACAAATTCATATTTTTGGTCGATTACTCAAGACCTATTCGATCTCGACCGTCTGAAAGGTACCAGACTTTCTTTAACCATCGTCGGCTCACTGTGACAATGCAAATAAATAAATTCAGACGCCGACGAGTGGCATCGAACTCAGATTAAGGCCCGATTTCGATGTTCGATTTTAGCCCGAATAAGGCATTTCAGCTTTCAATTAATGAGATTAATCGTAAATAAACATTTACGGTAAGTACACCTCAGACTGCATCTGTCACACGATAATTTAGAACGCGAATATGGAAAATATAATTATTTACGCGGAATGCCAATTGCCATCGCCGGTTACGATTAAAATTACAATTTACGGTATTTCCTTAAAGCCGAATAATCAGGCAAGATTTAAAACCTGTTGTCGCTGTCTCGTGCAAAACGTGTGTGCAATTTATACTGCAAATATCTTTGCCTACAATTTATAATTTAATTTATTTCAGTTTTCTATATGTTCAAAATTATAAAAATTATAATAAGAAAAAATAAAATAAATTACTGTAACCGTCATTTTGAATTTTAACTTACAAAGACGGTAACTTCCGGCATGCAAGACAGTCTTACTATTCTGTGTCTAAATCCCCAGTGATGCGATGCTTATCAAGCTTTATTGCACTATTGGAAAAAACGGCGATGTGATACATTTTTATTTAAAGTTCTATATGACTGCGTTTCCGTTGGCGCATTTTCTTTACGTCAGGAGAATACGAGTTTATCACCTCACATCTCTCATTACGTTCCTGTGCTAAGTTTCTCACCTTTTTAAGACCTGAAAAATTAATACTTTATTATTAATGTAAATTAAAATTAAACAAATAAACAACATTTATTTTCATTTTACGTATGTATAAGCTCCTTATCCACTTCTTCAATTTGTCACGCAGAGCAAATGTTTATTTTTTTGAAGTGTGACCGCTTTTTTTACTTGTTGCTCGGCATTTTGTGAGGGCCAATGATGCGATCATACTTTGTTGACAACCGGCAAAATTTGAAACAGAAGACACAACATTTGATGAATCGTCGTTAATAAATAATTGTTCCTAAGCTATTGGCATGCGCTTTTTGAGCCAAAAATGTACCCATTTTTTTTTTCAACAAAATAAAAATTGTAAAAAATTGGCCAAAAATTAGAAATCCAATTTTTAATGCAGAAAAGTTCTCCTATAAACATCAAGAAGAAAAAACCAAACCAGACTGAAATCGGTTGAGTTTGAGCCAAGTTATGATCAAAAAACCCAAGAAAAGTTACAGATTTTTAAGACAAAAATTTAACCATTTTTTTCCAAGAAAATGAAAGGGGTTACATCGTCAAAATTGTCAAAAATTTGCCAAAAATTATAAATTGAGTTTTGAATGCAGAAAAGTTCTCCTATAAAAATCAAGAAGAAAAAACCAAACCAGACTGAAATCGGTTGAGTTTGAGCCAAGTTATGATCAAAAAACCCAAGAAAAGTTACCGATTTTTAAGACAAAAATTTAACCATTTTTTTCCAAGAAAATGAAAGGGGTTACATCGTCAAAATTGCCAAAAATTTGTCAAAAATTATAAATTGAATTTTGAATGCAGAAAAGTTCTCCTATAAAAATCAAGAAGAAAAAACCAAACCAGACTGAAATCGGTTGAGTTTGAGCCAAGTTATGATCAAAAAACCCAAGAAAAGTTACCGATTTTTAAGACAAAAATTTAACCATTTTTTTCCAAGAAAATGAAAGGGGTTACACCGTCAAAATTGTCAAAAATTTGCCAAAAATTATAAATTGAGTTTTGAATGCAGAAAAGTTCTCCTATAAAAATCAAGAAGAAAAAACCAAACCAGACTGAAATCGGTTGAGTTTGAGCCAAGTTATGATCAAAAACCTTTGAATGCAGAACTAGATTCGACTTTTCCTTTTATTTGCATGTGGGAATCCATAGTTTGAAATATGTGAAAGGCAGAGCGGAGGCAAACATTGGCGACAGCCAGTTTTATTAAAATTTTTATTCTTTTCTGCAACGCGTTATGGAAATACAATAACGCGCGCCCTACAATAATCTCCTAATGCCTGCACCGTTCTAGTATTTTCGATTGATATATTGATATATTTTAAATTTCCTTTAAGAGATTTCGGCAAAGCAAAGGGATTTGTTGAAAGCATTATTGTTCTTTTTTTTTAAGTTTTGGTTCCCATTATTAATCTCAAACACAATTTAAAACAAAGCATTCATGTTTTTTAATTCAAAATATTCGTCTTGACAAAAAATATCAAATAAAAATATCGCTCTTTCGATATTTGGGAAAACAAAATATCGTGATATTAATATATCATCCTTAGTAAAAATATCGATATATTGATATTTTGATATATTATCAACCCTAACAAAAACAAAAACGAAAAACAAATCAGCACGCGCACAGTCTCTGTTTTTTAATAATTTTTACTGTACGGCTTTTATTGATGC
>VNJV01000079.1:0-30395 GCA_008042635.1 Drosophila nikananu | reverse complement strand
CCTTCTCCACATCCACCTCCTCCCTCTTCCACTTCACATCCTCCTCCCACACCGCCCTCTTTTCCTCTCCTTCCCAACCTCCCACTTGGGAGCTCTTCGTGTTCTGCTTCTTGCTGGTCACATTTTGATTGCTAGCCTGAGAAAATGAAAGACCACAGAGCGAGTGGACAGTAAAAAAAATAATATATAAATAAATTTAATATAAAAAAATATACATATAAACAAAATTATATATATTATATATAATTGTATTGAAAATATATCCTAAATTTATATTTTTACAGATACAACAAAAAATTGGCTTAGAATTCCCAACTACTTCTACCTCGAGCTTTAAAAACTGAGTCCGATATTTCACAACATTTTTAAATGTGCTTAAACATTCATAAAACTGTCCTAGATTTAATAGATAACAGCTTATATTTCAAACCCGATTAGGTTTTAGTACATCAAAATCTATCTAGAACTCTAAATCAGTATTCCTTGTTTATAATTCCCAACCAGTTGCGCCAAGTGGTTAAAAAAACCAATTTTTGATTTTAAACATAGAACACAATTTTTTAAATTAAATTCATTTTAATAGTCTTGACAAGAATTATCTTATTTCAAATACAATTCATATAGAAAATCTTCTTCTCTTCTCTATTTTCTGTCAGTGTAAAACCTTGCATGCTGATGTCGCGTTATGCAANTATCCTAAATTTATATTTTTACAGATACAACAAAAAATTGGCTTAGAATTCCCAACTACTTCTACCTCGAGCTTTAAAAACTGAGTCCGACATTTCACAACATTTTTAAATGTGCTTAAACATTCATAAAACTGTCCTAGATTTAATAGATAACAGCTTATATTTCAAACCCGATTAGGTTTTAGTACATCAAAATCTATCTAGAACTCTAAATCAGTATTCCTAATTTCAAATACAATTCATATAGAAAATCGTCTTCTCTTCTCTATTTTCTGTCAGTGTAAAACCTTGCATGCTGATGTCGCGTTATGCAAAAAGCCTTCTTCTCCCTCTCTCCTCCTGTCGCCATCTCGCTTGCGCCAAGGTGGCCACGCATTTGGGCGATCGAGAAGAATCGCCCACCCAGAAGACGAGTCTTCCAAGACTTGCCCAGAAATTACTGGGCAAGGGGCAGTTGTAGCTTCATGTAGCAAAGAAAAAAAAAAAACAGAAAATGGAACCTGGAACTTCCGCATTTATTATGTCAAGAACGTTTTTTTTTAGCCACTAATGTATTAATGATAGACTCCGAAATTTTGATAAATCATTAGTACAAAATATTCCTTTTTATTTTTAAACCCTTGCAAGGGTATTATTATTTTAATCAGAAGTTTGCAACGTAGTGAAGGACCTATAAATAATATAAATTCTTGATCAGCATCAACAGCCGAGTAGATCAAGCCATGGTGTTGCAATTGGCCCAAAAATTGGTTTAATTGGTTTTTGATCATAACTTGGCTTAAACTCAACCGATTTCAGTCTGGTTTGGCTTTTTCTTCCTGGTTTTTCTAGGAGAACTTTTCTGCATTCAAAACTCGATAACGAATTTTTGGTCAAATTTTCACAATTTTAACGATTTAACCCCTTAAATTTTTTTGAAAAAATTGGTACTTTCACCCAAAGAGCTCACACGGAGCGTAACTCGCGATCTTTCACACACACATATTGTGGAGGTTTTGATTGCGGATATTTTAGAAGGGGTTTTTCTTATTTTTTTTGTTCGTTGTGGCCCCCCTTTTACGCTCCCCCCCCTAAAATGCCCGCCCATTGGCCGCAACTTGCACAACAATTGCATTGTTCGCAGTGTTCGCAGGGGAAGTCCCCGGCCTGTGCACCAAATAGCCATTATGTAAAGAGGCGACGCAATTTGTGGGCGTGAACTGGAGCGGCCAGCGGAGCGACCAGTAAGACCCACACACTGTAAGAAAATCGGGTAGCTTACTACCATTTCTTGTTACAAAATATCTACCAGGAAAAAGGTAACACGAATTGGGCAAGGAAAATAATCGATTAACTTAAACTTTGCAGCTCTTTATATAGGGGGAAAAATATTTAAAAAATAAATAAATTATGGTAAATAGCAAGAGAAATGTAATAATAGAGAATTATAGGAATTCGAGTACCCGGATTTTCCCTCAGTGCCTTGGCCTAACGAGCGGTGACCATTGGACCGCTGCCTCGGGCGTTGTCACATATTTTTACGCTTTTGCGATTTGCAGCAAGCCAAAGGGGCACCAAAGGGGGGTACAAAGAGGTACACAGGGGGGGGCTAAGAGGGGACCATGGGAGCCTGTAATTAGGGGCGGCATTTGTTGTCGGTCCGTTGACAAAATGTTGGGCAATTGGGAAAGAAAAGAGACCTGCGAATGGGTTCCAAACCAACTTCATTGCCGGAACGGTCTGTCCCCTTAACTCTGCTTATTTGATTTTCCCTGAGAATGTCTGAAAATGTGCAAATAAAATGTATCTGTGGGATACAAGATTCTAAGAATTGCTTGAAGGAAATGAGAGGTGTTTTATTTGTGTATTATTTCAATAAATTATCCACTCTTGCTGGAAAATATTTAAACGTCTCTTTTTCCAAATCAAACTAATTTGTTTTCCTTGAATTATTAATTAAGCAAAAACACCGCCCTTCCCTAAACTCCATATTGAGTTACCCACAGTACAGTCTTTATAGAGAATCGATAGGAGCGCCACCTGCCTATCGATTACCCGTGTGTAAATCCATGGAAAAACAATTCGCATCTGGAACATAAAACCGAAAGGCGGGGGAGGGAGCGATTTTGAAGAGCAGAGAGGGGAATTAAGCGATCCTAAGTCCGGAATCCGGAGTACCAGGATCCAGGTAGCCTCAGTACCCCTAATGGCCTTAAACGATTTGGTCCTTTGAGTCCATTGTTAACACTCCTGCACTCCTTTGTGTGCGTTGCATCCTCCCGCCCTTTGTTGTCCGGCATTGTAATCGATATTTGGGCCGCCAGCAATTGAAATCAATGGGAATTCGGGAATCGAGAGATGAAATCGAGACTATTTTTGTGGAACTAAAAACTGAAACTAAGAACTGAAAACACTGGAAAAACGAAAGGAAACGCACAGAGGCAATCGCATGGATTGCAATCGAGGGTCACGCCGGCAATTAAATCTACTTGACTGCCCACCATCATCACCCCCAAGTCTTTAGAAATCTCCTCTGGAATTATCAGCAGCTGTGCGTGGATATTTTTACAATCCGAATCAAAGTTGGGAATTAATTAATTAAGGAATGTATTTGTGAGAAACACATGATAAGGTTGAAATTGTTATATAAAAAGTATGAAAGAGAAACAAAGACTTTATCATATAGAGATTTAATTAAACAAAACATTTTTAAACCCTTTCAGAGTTAGCTTGCTTTTCAATTTAATGTTTGCAAATTCTCCCAATATTTCTAGATAGTTTTTCCCTATATATTAACGGGTCTATTAACCCATCCTCCTACACTTAATTGAGGCTCAGCTGTTCATCCCCAGGGCCATTTCATTTGAGTTGCCGCTGGCGATATTCATCAAAGAGCTGCGATTGCTGCCGATGCTAGATACTTGCCCCATAGCCCCGTTTATACCCCTCGGATCTGGTGCGACCTATTATTTGTAGGTCATAAATTTTATTGCTCAACTGGCGTTTTGTGCAATTAAATCTCAATGGCTTGACGGCGGCATCGGCGGCCGCCGTCTTTTGTCATTTTAGCCGTTCGACGCGTGTGCACTTGAAAAAGTCACCAGTAAACCAGCAACCGGGGGTTGGGCTTTAACTATTTATATATATCCAGCAGATCGATCGGTTTGGAGATAGTTATCATCGACCTACACCAACCGGCGCCCGTGGGCCAGTCACCCGTAAATATTGTGACAATGCGATGTCTAATGAGAGGCAGTTTAGGGAGGCATGTGTGGTAGATATTGCCAGGATATGGCAGGATATCGGCAGTAGTTCTTATCGCTGGACGGGGCACCGTCATTAACCACAAATGTTGTCTGGTTGCAGCTACAGAAGTCCTGCGGGAATTGGTTTCTAAAGGGAAGCTTTTGAGGCACAACTCTAACTTTTTATTAACATATTTTTCCTACTCCAAAATGATTCTTTAAAACATAATGAATTTCTTGGTGTTAATTTCTTATAAACCCCTTTGAAGTCTGCCTTTTTTTATTGCCTAATCCCACTCTTTAAAACCATTCATAATTCCCAGCGAATCATCTGACATTCACATCTTTGTGTGGCACTCGACACTCATAACTCTTAAGCCATGGCACACATTATTATGGCAAGTTTCTGGGTTTATTTGGCCAACTCATTGAGGGGGAGCTCCTGCCGGCTTCTGTTTTGTGCCATTCACTTGCTGGCATTTTGCGGAGATTTGGTCAAAAGGGCATCTGGTGGCAGAGATCTGAGACATGGACCTGGACATGGACATGATGAAGCTGGGAGCTGGTGGTAGCTGAGACTTAAAGTGAGCCAAGGAGCCCCACCCAAACATAGGAGAGCTACCAAGTTGCACTGAGGGGACAAAAGAGGAGATCTTTCTTAAATTAGATACTTAATTAATTCTTACTTGAAATGAACTTCATGAAAATCAGCTTAAAGCAGCTAAAGAAATATTTTTAAAGACATGAAACTTTGATTTAAAAATAAAATTAGCCAAGATTTAAGTTTCCCTATAATTTTCAAGTGATTTTCAAATTTTGTGCCGCTGCTTAACATTTTCCCACAGGCGCCGTCATAAACGAGCTACGTGACGCCATCATCAGGTGGCTGGGTCCGGGTCCTGGCCCCCCTTAACCCCCACACAAGCCCCTCCCCCTCTCACTGTAGACTCAACCAGGAAATCTCCATCATCATAAGCATCCTCCAAGCGAATCCTCTCTGATGAAATCGAAAGAAAAAGGCGACTAGAGCTTGGCGCTTGGACAAAGTCAACCCTTTGATAAAGTTGGTCCAATTGAGGGGATGCGGAGGAAGGGGGGGTGGCCAACTGGGCTGTGATTCTATTAGCAATTTCCGCGGAAATCGACGCGCATCTCTAGAACCGTTAGCATCAAAGGCCAGCGCCACTTGTCCGCCGTTCCGAGCCGTCGGCGAGCGAAGCGCTTGAGCGAAAACAGTAGCGCCGTTCAGAGATCTCCCCCCCGCTGGCCTGTCTATCCCCTGTTCTAACACAGAAAAAAATATATAGTATTAAAAATGATAATAATTAATTATATATTTTTCTGACCCCCCCAAAAACCCTCGAAAGTTAGGTTGTAAGCTAAAAATATTAACAAAATTAACCCTAGCTTAAGGTAAGCTTCCAGTGACAGTTGTGCTTTTATTTTAATCTCCAATTTTTCTCTCAGTGTGCCCGCTCATCGACCCAGTTCCACTGGCTGCAAAAACAAATGCTCGAGTTCAAAGCCTAATGCGAAAAATTCGCAGAAATCTGTCATCGCCTTGTCAACGCTTCGTCATCGTGAGCGGCAGCACAGGAAGAAGCCAGCGGCGGGTCCACCGGGAGCCACTGGAGCCCCGAATCTGAATCTGAACTCCCTGCTTGCCTCCTCCCCCCCTTCTCTCCTGGCAAAGTGTGGCTCCAATTGGCGCTTGACATGCCCCACGACGACGGAACAACAACCGACGGACGGACAAGCGAAAATATTGTTCCATCAAAAATCTGGGCAGCGTTTTTACAGTGGTTGTGTTCTTAAATGTTAAATGTGGAAAAATTAATGCCACTTTGTGCGCATTTTTAAGGTGTTTGTATTTATTGCTTGGTAATTTCTTAGTTTAATTTTTTTAATTTAAATAAAACATAGGGTTACTTTTTATGGGAATTGTTAGCCTTGTCATTAGTACATTTGGAAAGTTGAGAGTTCTAGCTCCCAACTATTGTTATTTGTATAATTATTTTTTTAATTATAAATAAATAAAATATGAAAAAAAAATAAATTTTAATTAAGAAATCAAAGAAGAGCCTTGTCATTGCTCTACAAGAAGAAAGTTGTGAACTTTAGGGGAATGCAAGTAGCGTTGCTTCGGATTTATATATATTTATTTATGTAAATATTAAAATAATTTTATTTTAATTGAAACTTATATTCAAAATATTTGTATTAATGTAAAGTTTATTAAAATTTTAACTTCCAATTTGGAATTGGGAATTTTAGAGCGAGAATTCCCTTATATGCTTTGTACTTTCTTCCAGTCTAAAGTCTTGACTCAAAATCATTTTATTTGTAGAACACTATTATTTCTATAATATTTGAATTAAAAACTATGCAAAACAGTAATTTCTTATTAGAAATGAATTAAATAACAATGCACGTTATTTATTTTGTTGTATTTAATCATTTTATCTATGAATTCCTTTCATGCCGCATAACCTTTGCTACTTTTAAATATTTACATATTTTTAATATTTTTTGTAATAAGTTATACTTTGATACTTAATTTTTAAATCATTTATAATTATAGTTTATAATTTATATTATAGTTTCCTATTTTTTTTTTAGATAAATTTTTAAGAAACTCCCCACTGTTTTGTGTTGCTGTTGCCGTTGTCATCGTCGGCGATCATATCAAAGCGGCGCAAATTTCCTGCCGACATTTCAGATAAGCCAAAGTGTAGGAGTCGGAGGCGGAGGCGGGGGTGCAATTGGAGTTTGAGTTTGGAGTTTGTAGGACTTTTTCCAGGAGGATTTAAGATGAGAAGAGAACTTCAGCGACAGTCCATAAACCTAATTTGTAGTTGGGTTATTATTTAAGTAAACTTATTTTAAATAACCAAAAGATTACTTAACCCCTGAGACTAGATGATACTTTGTAGATTTAAAAAATACAAAAGCAGAAAATTGAATTACAAATTACAATAACAAAAAAGTTAAGGAACTTTTCTTTCTTTCCTTATTAGTAGTAAAAATTCAACAGTGTCCTTAAGGCAGAGATTTCTGCAGCATCAAGAACACAAACTTGATAAGTAATACAATTACTTAATATTAACATAATTCTATAATATTAATTAGTTAATATTTATAAAAATAGCTAATAAATTTAGATTCATATCTAAGCCAGGCTATCTATTAATCTATATTTTTATAAATGGTCAAAAGTGTTGACAAGTTCCTTTAGGAATTTTTCCTTAAGCCTTTTTCGCCTGCTCATTTGAATCAGGGATCAGAGATCACTGTTGAGCAAACCATTATCTATAATTTATATATTTATTAGAAATATATATATATCTTTAATATATAGATTCCTTATAGAGAGTCGGAGCAGCGTTCGGCGCTAATTTAACATCAAACATCAAAGGGGCAAAAGCGCAACTGGGCGCAGAGCATTTAACGCCGAATTCCGGACAACAAAAGGCAGGTAAGAGCCGGGGCCTTTACCTGATGATAGTCTGCTAAATCATTTGTCGCAGGCGGTGGGGCTGGCGGTTTCTTCGTGCCGCATGCCGCAGCATGCCACGGATTTTTGTCGTTAGATTTTTGTGCACTTAATTGCCGCAATTAGCGTGGGGCGCTTTGTAGTGATGCCACGCTGCACGGCAAATGGTCCGGCAAATGACTGTTTCACTGTCGTCTCCCCCACAAAAAAATAAAATAATACAAAGAAAATAAAACAAATGAATACCAGAAATCGCAGAAATCGTCTCTTCTTGTCACTGATTTTTGTGGATATTTTTTGCAACGAATTTTGGCAAACAGAATGAAAGGGAAAAGGGGCATATTTCATCCATGGCTCATCATCAGACAAGTAATTGGTTTTATTTTAACAACAAATCTAACCAGAAATAGACAGGTGAAGGGATCACTTACAGCCTTTAGCTTCTACAACTAGGATAGAAATGTTTCCATAAGGTTTTAAGGCTTTTCAAAGTTAAATTAATTGAATAACTCCTTGGGAAATTCTTTAAAAGCTATTAAAAAAACATGAAATATTTAATGAAATATTTATTGAGGAGTTGACAGCTTTTCTTTAGCTTTCACCACTTGCTCTATACTTTTTTAAAGTTTAAATACCACTTCAGGCTTTTTAAAAGGAAAAGCACGCGGTAAACTCTTGAAAAAATGTTTAATTTTAAAGGCATAACTTACTACAAATAACTATTTACAGCCATCGAATATTTTATTTTATTTGAATAAAATCTCAAACAGATATAGACAGGTAAAGGGATCAGTTAACACTCTTTCTTGAGGTTTCAGAACGTGCTTTAAATATTAATAAAAGTTGTATAACCTTTTCAGACTTGTTAAGAGGAAAACGTTGCTTAAATTTCTGGAAAAAGGTTTATTAACAATTTTAAAAGCATTACTCCATAAAGAATTAAATATTTGTAGTCATAAATTATTGGTTTTATATTATTTTTTATTAACAAGTCTTCAAGAAAATATACAGTTTGAGGGATAAGTTAACAGCCTGTACTTAGCTTTTAAAACTTGCATAAAATTTTAAGAAAATATCTATAACCTTGTTATATATATATAGGTAAAGCTCCTGCCATGAAAATATTTTAAAGACAACTTAAACCCTATTTTAAATATTATTAACTATTTATATCCTTAGATCTTCCTATATAATCCACTCTTTGAATAGTTTAAGTTAGTTTTTCCCTTTAAGTCTTTGGAAAATATTTTAATGACCACTTAAAACTTATTTAAAATATAATAAACTACTTATATCCTTAGATGATCCCATGTACTCCACTCTCTGAACCCATATTCACACGAGTGCCAAATGATGCACTCATCAGCGGCTCAGTGGCTCCGATTCCCAATTCTCGATCCTCGGCTGCCAACTGGCGCTGTCAATAAAATTTGCGTCCGCCTCAAGAGGGGGGGACAGGACATGCATACATACAAAAAAAAAAATACAAAATAAAATACTGGGAGCAGAGGAGAAAATCAGGAACAGCGGCTGGAGGGGATCCGATCTGAAGGCGACCGGCTGGCGCGCCTGTCGTGGTCGATCAAAATCAATGCTCGCCCCATGGAATTGCGAATCAATTGCCGGCAAACGAAAAAAATAACAAAAAAAATCCTCCACTTCCACTACCAACTTCTACTTCAGTTTCGGTTTCGGTTTCAGATACAATTCGGCCTGAGAGATGCAGATACAGATGCAGATCCGGGGGATACGCGGCTGCACAACGGTATCGCCCAGACGACGACGACGACGACGACGTCAGCTCACTGGAGTTGAACAGTCGTCGATCAAAGACAAAGTCCCGAACTGCCTGCTGATCCGCTGTTTTCCAGCTCACAGCATCGGGCATTGGGCATCAGGAGCTGCTCCTGCTCCTGGTCCTCCTCCAGCTCCTTCCCCATCTCGGGTCCCGATTCCCGGGCCGAGACAATGAGCTGCTCTCCTTCCGATTGGCGCTGCGATGAAGACGACGCTTTGGCTTTACTCTTTTTTTGGCGACAGCGACAGCAAAAGCAAGCGGGGGTACACGGTTACAAAAGGGGGGTATAGAAAGCTAGCAGAAAACAGAAAATCAAGTTGTATATAAAAATATGCTTGATGGAGAAACTCTGAATGAGTTTGTCCTCAAATTCCTATTCTTCTTCTATTTTTAATATAGAACAATTATTTTTCTAGAATTTCCAAACTGTTTTAAAAAAAACCTTCATATTTTTCAAGGAAAATTCTAGAATTTCCAGCCAGTTTCAGAAAAAAAACTATATATTCTATTCATAGAATGTCCTTATCTTCTGGAATCCCTATAAAGTTTTTGAGAAAATTTAATATTTCTAAATAAAATCATATTTCTCTTAGAATTCTCAACCAGTTTTAAGGGAAATTATATTTTTCCTATAATTTCCAACCAGTTTTGGAAGAAGGTCTATGTTTCTTTGTAAAAAAACATATATTTCTTATAGACTGCCTAAGAAAATTGTTAGAATAAGTCAATATTATTCACATTTTTCTCCCAGAATTCCAAATTAGAGAACATTTTTCGCTTTTAATTATTCTTGCTGCTAGAACGCCCAACTGGTTTTCACATACATTTGCTTAAATGCCTCAAAATCGTATGACAGTCTTAAATATTTTTCCCTCACAGTATAAAGTTCATGTTATTTATATATTTTCTAAGATTTCCTTGCCTTTTTTGAGTGCATTAAAAAGACGTATACGAATGCGAGTGCGAGTGGCAGTTCGGGAGTATTCAAATGGGCCTCAGAGACGAGATCTCAGGCAGCAGATTCTTGCTTCTTTTTCTTCTTTTTTTATGGTTTTTATTTTGCCAGTTTGTGCAGTGGTGCAGCTTCTGGTGCCTCACGTTTCGCCTTTCTCGTCGTGGCGCTTGCAACTTGATCGATGAATGGCCCCTTGGCTGGGCTCCTCGCTCCTCGCCGGAAGAATTCTGGGCAAGTCGCGAATCCAAGCGCCGCTTTTGAGCCGGGCCCCAACACAATCGCCATCTCACAATGGGTCGAGCGTGGCCCTGGGAGTGGACCGGACTCCGCGAAGTGGGCTCAGTCAGTGTCAGTCTCGCTTTGGGTCTCGCTTTTGGTTTTCGGTTTTCGGTTTTGGCCTCTGGTCTGGGGGTACCCACCGATGTCAGTCTTTTAACCATTCCCACTTGTTTTTGCCTCATTTTCGGAAGCGTTCGGGCTGGGCCAATGGGCTATGAGGGGGTTTTTGCAAATATATAAAGTACTTGAGGTATACTTTTTAAATATATATTCAATTGTATGTTAATAATATTTACATTTCTTCCCAATAGAATCACTCATAAATCATCTGTTAACCCTTCTAGCTTAGCACCTGGCCAAGATCCCCTTAATTAGAGCGAGGTGGGTGATTAGGCCTCATTACACCTATACAACTCTAATCGGCTAACATCAACAACCTGTCCTCATCTCTCCGCAGGGTATCTGCGGTGTGGTGTCCCGAATGAAACCGAAACCGAAACTGAAACTGAGGAGGACGAGGAGGAGCTCGAGGACGGGACATGTCCACTTTGTTTGCCTCCAAATGACAGCTGATTGCCTTTCAGCCTTTCTCGGCTCTCCGAGGATCCGTTGCTCAGGGTTTTTTGGGATCAGATCGGATCGGTGCTCTCCACCTCGAACCATTCTCAGAGGTCTCTGTGTTCTGTGTAAGCCGGCGCCTTTAATTGGCATTTGAATGATGTGCACACACGCTGTCCTCTCTTTGCACACTGAGAACAATTGGTGATAGATGATTATAAAATAAATAAATAAGAAAAAGACGAGCAGGGTATTTTAATTTCAGTCAGAAGCTTATAAAGCAGTGAAGACATCAGTTCCGACTCTATAAAGCATATATATTCTTGATCAGCATTAACAGCCGAGTCGATCTAGCCTTGTCTGGTATAATAAAATTTTTTAAAATTTTGTCGAAATTTTTAAGTTATATTGTTAAAATTGGAAACAAAAAATGAAAAAAAAAATTAATTTTAAAATAAATTGAAATTCAGTATGCAGTTTTCTTAGCTTTGTAAAAACTAACTCAGAACGGTTTTCCGAATTCAAATTAATGTATTTTTGGCTTAGTTATTACATTTTTAAGCTTTAATTTGCCCAAAATTATGGAGGATAAATATTTAAATTTTAATACTACTTTCGGGGTATTAAATTATCAATCAGAAGCACAGAACTCAGTGAAGGAGTCATTTCCGACCCTATAAAGCATATATATGTATATTCTTCATCAGCATCAACAGCCGAATCGATCTAGACATGTCTGCTGAAAAACTACATTTTATAGATTTATTACATCATTAAAATTGCCAAAAATTGATTAAAAAAATTTAATTCTTTAAATTTTAAAATCAAGATGCATGTTTATTAACCTAATCAAAAATACCACAGAAAAGCTTTCTGATTTGCAATTATTGCATTTTTGTGTGAGTTACGATATTTTCTGTCTTAAATTTACCCCTTGCATGACTTCCCTGTCTCCTTCTCTATTTCTCCCAGTGTACCGCTCGTATAGCCATCTCTCTCTGTTATCAGGCAGCGCCCCTTATCAAACTTGTCGATCGCCTCCGGCTGGCGCTTATCTGATGCTCGTTTTGGATAAACGCATCATTATTACTGTCGCCGCCACAGCGACGACGTTCTCGAAAAGCCAGGGGGGGAAAAAAAGAGACAGAACCGAAAAAATACAAGAATTATATACTGAGGAAACTGCGGAGGCCGAAATTGGGAACGGGGACGAGCAAAGGGTTAAACGCGAAGCGGAACCACTGAAAAACCACTCGGAACAGTCGGTGGTCGCCGCTCCGATCCCCGATCGGGTATTATCTCCCTGCACCGCTCCCCTGTTTGTGCTGTGTGTTGTGTGTTGTCATTATCGGGGCGATCTCAATCGCTGCTAATTAATTTCTAGGGTATTTAAGTTAATTTACATACCGGACAACAGGCACCCGCGCACAGCTGCCGCCGGCCCAGTGGCCGGTGGAAAAAAAAAACAAGGATTAAAAAAGCAAATAAAATAAATGGTAATGCCAATGGGTTAAGCGGGCGATCGCTCACATTGAGTGGGAAAATTCGTGCGTAGGCGTCTGCTTAATTTTCGTTAATTAAAACAAATGTTCAGCTGGGGAGGGAAAAATGGTGGAAAACGCTCAACGATTTTCATTTCCGTGCCATTAAGCACGGGCGCCCGTTAACTGTCGCAGGCACTTTGGAAAATGGAAAATTAGGAAAATGCCCAATTGCATTTAGGGTGGGCGATGGCTCCCATTAAGGGACAACGAATAAATGCCCTCAATTGGGTTCAAAACTGAAGCAATTGCAGGGAAAATATATCTCGAAGTAACAATTACTATTTAAGGCCATACATATGTTTATAGTGAGTTTATGAAATTTATTTGTTATTTGTAAACATTTAAAAAAATTAGAAAATCACTAATAGAAGATATATTAAACATATAATTAATTAATTCGATTTTAATAAAAATAAAAACATTATTTTAAAAGACACCTGCCATGGTTTTCACACCATAAGTTTTTCGCGTTTCACTTTTTCGACAGATCTCCTTCGCATTTTCTTTTCGTTTTTGGAGTTAGGGTTTTTAATACCACATATTGTCGATATTTTTTTTAGCTGTTGTTGATTTTTGCATTAACCTAACCTAATGTATTATTTAAATTATTTATTGAATTTATTATTTAACATATTTATTTCCTTTTAAATAACACCCGCAAAATAGTATTTTATATTATTTTTTGATCATAACTTTGCTTAAACTCAACGGATTTCAGCCTGGTTTGTTTTTTTGTTCTTGGTTTTTATAGGAGAACTTTTCTGCATTCAAAACTCGATAAGTAATTTTATGTTAATTTTTGACAATTTTGACGGGTCACATTTTTGTTTAATTTTCTATCTTTAATTAATTTATTTTAAATTTGCCGTTTTACTTCTTTAAAAAACATAAAGGTTGTTCACATATTAATATTTTAACAAATTTCTCTAGAAATAAAGTGTATAAATAAGAATTAAGCAACTAAACCTTTAAAGGCAGTTAATTTTCACAGCTAGGACACAAGCCGGCTGTCCTTGAACGGGGGCACACCCGCAAAGTGGCCAAAACACATTACAGATCCGATCAAATCAAATCAACAACAACTAGTTAATAGCTCAACCCCCCAGGCCTGCCCCTCCCCAGGACTCCATTGTGGCCAAGCGACGACGTTTGCGATAAAAACTTAATAAATAAATTGACTTTATGGTTATGGGGCTGAGCGCAGATACGCGGAGGGGAGGTGGAATTTGGATGATATAGAAATAGATACGAGACGCGAGGCAGTTGCAAACATATGACGCGTACCGAGAGCTCATCCTTGAGCACATCCTCGAGCTCATCCCACAGCCATCCTGCCCAACCTCACCATCCTCCCACTCGAGTCCTGGCTCGTGGCAGGCTTTTGTGTTGCCACAAATAAAACCATAAATAAAACGCAAACGGCTGCCAGCCAACCCCCTCGCGCACTTTTATCAGGCGCAAAATGTATTCATGAGTAATTGTCACGCGGGGTGAATGGAAATGGGAAAAACTGGTGGGGGGGGAATGGAACTGATGAAAATGCTTGTGTAGAGGCACAGAAAGAAAATATTTATGAAAGCCATCGAGTGCTTCAACAGTTTCTTCTATTTAAAAAAATATAGAAATATATAAAGAGGGCTTAAAAACAGCCTCTACTACATAGTTGTGGCTTGAGAAAAATGTTGAAATATATTATTTTTTACCTTCTAAGAGTTTTTTTTTACAGATTCTGGTGATTATTTAATTATTGAATATATAAATCTTACTACTGTTTATGTAAATCAATTGAAATAAATATTAAATTGCCTTAAGAAAACCTTTTAAAAATTTAAAATGCAAACATTTAGATGGATTATTTCAAACCCTTCAACAGTTTTCTCCTGAAACCCTAGTCATTATTTAATTAATAAATATGAAATCAATACTGCTGCGTGTGTATTGCAATTAAAATAAATTAATTTCTCTAAAGAAAATCTATTTAATATTTTTAAATTAATTTAATTTATTTTCCTTTTTAACTTTTCGCTCTCTGCTTTCAGTGGACAAACGCTTAGATGGCCTGGCTGGTCCAGCGGATGGATGGATGGCTGATGGGATGGATGGCGGAATGGCTGGCGAATGGCTGGCGGAATGACTGGCGAATGACTGGGGAATCCTTCGACGACTGTTTTGGGAACGGACGGAAGCTATCGGCCGGGCGGAAGTGAAACGGCCGCCGCTGGCGTTTGGGCCACGTGATCGGAAGGAAGCGCAACTTGCGAATTGAAACATCCGACGCACAGCGAGAGCGTTGTCAGCGGCAGCTGATGTCTTGTCCTCGATGTCCTGTCGCCGGCTGACTGTCCGCGGGGCAAAGTGACACCAAATTGTCGGCTAATCTGTCGATGACTTTTCACTGCACCCACCAACAACACCCACTGTGCGTCGTCCTGGTCCTGGTCCTGTCACCCCCCGAAAAACCAACTCAACCCCCCACTGGCAAGGGAATTGGAATAGAAAGGGACTTGTTGTCACACAGTTTTTTAATTATATATAAATAAAAAAAATAAAAGGGAGCAGGTCATTTAGCAGAATTATTTGTTAATAATATTTAATTTAAGTTTTTGTCCATTGGAAGTTTAAGAATAACTCATGAATATAATAAAGAGTTTACTATATTCTTTTTTATCAAAGGAAGAATAAAATTAAAAAAGGATTAAATTATTTACAATATTAACGTAAAATATAATAAAAAGTTCCAATATATAAAACCTCTGATTAAAAAAAAAATATAACTATGGTTTCTAGTTTAGTTTCTCTTATTTGTGGTATTTCTAGATTTAATTAAAAAAAAAAGAATAATACTATACTATATAATTAGATGTAATAACAAATACTGTTTCTAGGCTCAGCTTTTAGGGATATTAATTCTAAATAAAAGTTCTGATAATAAAAGCATTTTAAAAAATATTTTTCCAATGGCAGTAATTAATTATTTAATTTTTGCTTGTAAAGATTTTTTAAAATAATTATAGATACAAAAACAATAATAAAAATATTAAATAATTAATTACCATGTTCCAGGTGGCTTTAAAAATATTTACTTTTTTAAGGATATCAATGTTATTTTGTTTTTATTTTTGTCTAGTTAAATAAAAGCTAATCAATTAATACTTATTTAATTTTGGCGAGTAAGTATATTATTAATTCTTACTAATTAAAGTTAAATAAATTATAAAAATGATATATAATAAAAATAATATATAAATATACATATATAATACAAATATTATTAATTACATTACATATTTTTATTATATATAATTATTTTTATTGTGCACAGTATTTTGGTATTAGCCAATAAATGTGTCTTGCAATCTATAAAATGAGTTACAAGTTTCCCAGGATTTTTCTAAAGCCAAAATTTTTCAGGAAGTGGGCTTAACATTTTCCTTTACAATTTATACCTTACGAAACATCATAATCCTAATGATAAAATGATAATAATAAAGCCAGAATTAACAAAAATCTTAGGAAGTAAGCCTAAAATTTCTTTCACAAATTATAGCTTAAAAAAAAAACACAATAATCCTAATAATAAATGAATAAATTATAACTTCAATTAGAAGTAACTTTTCCATCGCCCAAACATTTTTTAAAAATCAAAAAAATCATGTACAAGAGTCTCAATCAAAAGGATAAACTTTTCTTGCATTTTGGGCATAGTTTGAGAGCCACTGGTCATTGCTCCTCTACCCTTAAATATGTATATATATATGTTTAGCTGTGTGTGTGTGTGTGTGTGTGAAGCGCCATTCATTGTTGTCTTCAAGTCCCGAAAAGTTGTTGTTTTTATTGCCCCTGCCCCCGGTTGTTGTTGTTCTTGCACAAAAAAATGTTTGACTGGCGCCACTTGAATAACTTTGCCGAAGATGTCGCTGGACACACACACCGGGGAGGGGGAGGGGGAGGGAGGTAGTTGCGGAGGGGTTTGGTTGGAGGGGCATACAAAGGGGGGGGTGTGGGGGTAAGCAAGGGTTTGGGTTTGGGTTTTGCTCCGTTTGCCGGCGTCGTTGTCTCAAAATAAAGACGATCCAATCCGAAAGGAAAACAAACAACAACAAGAAAAGCGAAATCGAACGAGTGCACACTTAAATGCAAAAGGACATGAAAAGAACACGACTCAAGGATTGCCCAGGCCCCCCTCTCCCTCTGTGCCGTTGTTTGGGGAAACCTCCTTGGGAGCAACGCCGAAATCCCCCTCGCAAAATCCACCTCAACGAGGTCTCCTGTGTACCCTTTCCAAAGGGGTTTGTTTATGGGAAGTATTTACAGGATTAATTCAATTTAATTAAATTACTCAACTTATTTTATTATTAAATAATATATATATAATATTGTAAAATACAATATATAATGCAGTCTGTATTATTTTATAATTAATTGAAAAAACCAAGTTAAGGCTTTTTTATTATAAAATGATCAAGACTTTTTTCAATACGTTGCTTTTTCATTGAAATTTCTACTATTTAAAAAGTAATTAATATTCAATTACCTAGAATATGTGATACTTTAAAATAAAAATCAATTAAATATTAATTTTTTAAATCACACAATAAGAAATCCCTGGCAAAGTTTGATTATTAAAGTATTTATTGAGACTTTCTTAGGGGAAACGCTTGGTGAAGTTCTTCCCTAATATCAGTTAGTCTTGCGTTTTACTTTACTACATATTTATCTTTTATAGGTTTCTAATATATAAAATTATATGTTTTTAAATAGCATTTATAAGTGCCAAGTCAGGGTATTCCCAGGTGCGTTGAGAAAAGGCTTTAAACAACTCACCCATCTTGTTTTATGTAGTTTTTTTTCCTGTAGTTTCGCTGGCTACCAACGCGCTTTTGTTTTAAGGCTTTCCAAGCTGGCTGATTGTTGTTGTTGTTGTTATTGCAGATGTTGTGGCAATGTAGTTATTGTTGTTGTTGTTTGTGGTGTTGTTGCTGGGCATTGAAGACGATGCCGTTTGATCAGAAGCCGATGCCGCCGCCGCCGCCTGAGCCTCCTCAGTGGAGTTATGCGCTTGCTTGCAGCTCCATCTCCTGCTCTTTTTTATATTTATTTATTATTTTTATTATATATATATTTTTTTTTTGTATTTGCAATCCCGGCTACTTGAGGCGCCACCAAGCTTCTGGCCGGCAAAAATGCCATGTTCCACTTGTGGCCCCGTCTCTTTCGCAGCCACACAGGCTGTCTCTTTCGCCGCCTCGCGTTGGCGCTAAGAAAACGCAGGCCAATTGGCGTCATCCTTCAAAGCGGCCAGCAAGCAAGGATAAAGCCTCAGTGGGATATATATAAACATATATATTTATATATAGAGAGAGAGTGGGCTGTGTGTGTGGCGGCGGCGGCACTTGCCGCCTTCATCCTCATTTTGTTCTCAGGCACTGCAAAAATAAAAATGAAAAAAAGAGGATCAAACACACAAAGAAAAGTTAGTATAGTTCTGGGTAATCTTGGAAAATATTATAGGGTTCTCTGGGTATGGTATCAAATTGATAGTTGAAATATCTTAAATATTAACAAGGAAAGGGTTACTGCTTCTGGATTAAATTTCGAATTAAATCTGGCAAGAAAAAGTCTATTTGGAGTATGAAATTTATATAATATACTCGTAAGATTTTTATAAAACATATATATATATAATGTACAAATATATATTTAAAAACCCTTGAAACCCAGAGTCGTATTATCAAATAACTGTTCTAGATCGATTCGGCTGTTGCAGCTGATCAGAAATATACATAAATATATTTATAATAAAATTTAAATACCCTTAACAAGCTTACAAATATTTAAATTATAAATAATATACATATTAAAACATAAGCAAAATCGAATAAATATTCATCCAACGTTTTCTAGTGATAGTAATAAATATTTTATTGAATGAATGATAATTAATAAATATAAAAATAAATATATAGGTATAGAAATAATAATCCAAGACTCATAATATTTAGCAAATTCAATTTGATATATAAATAAATTCCAGACTTTTGTGCTCTGTGTGGTGCTAAGCTCGCAGGCTCAGTAAATCAAATAGCCGCCAAGGCAGCATTATGAGTGGAGCAACGGGGCCAAAACCTAGGCGGTGGTCCCTGGTATCCAATCCTAAACTTACAAAAAATAAAAAACTTAATAAAAAATACAACAAACACTGTCGGCATTTTTCTTGTTTTCATTTCGGTGAGACCGGCGCAAGGCCTTCCTGCTATTCTGCTGTTCTTTTATTATTTTTTTTTTGGGTAATTTATATTGTTCTGCCAGCGGCGCTTGATTTTTATAACTGTTGTTAATAAAATTAGCACTATTAAGTTATTTAATTATTATGAAAAAGAGTTCTTATAAAGCTTGGGGAAAATATAATTTATAGGTAAAATATTTAAAGCTTTTATATAAATGGGAAATTATTCCCTTTCTTAGTTTCGTCTGCTGAGGCTGCAAATATTATTCTATATAACAATCAGTTTAATATATGATATATAATTCTAAAATATATTTAGGCACTTATTTTAAGTGAGACACTTTTCACTAATATTTCCTTTACTTTTATTTGCATTATTTAATTAATAATTTTTCAAGTTACTCAACAGTCTTGCCTTCAAGAAGCAATACAAAAATGGTATTAAAAATCCACATTTTTGTATCGCCTCATGAAAACGTGACTGTTAATAATGTATATCTTTTTGTATTTTGTTTTATAAAATTATAATTAATACCTTTAAGTTGTTATCATCTTATTTGGGGGTCTACCTCCATACTATTGAATTAAAACATAATACTTATAGAAGTATTCCCCTAAATACAATGGTCACTTTTGGTTTGTTTTCATTTTATTTATAATTTTCGTATTACTTTGTGGTGTTGTTTATTATGAAATTATAATTAACACCTTTAAGTTGTTATCATCTTATTTGGGGGACTACTACTATACTATTTAAAACATAATACTTATAGAAGTTTTCCCCTAAATACAATGGTCACTTTTGGCTTGTTTTCATTTTTTGTAATATTCGTATACGTATTACTTTGTGGTTTTGTTTGTTATGAAATTAAAATTAACACCTTTAAGTTGTTGCTAAACTAACGCCATCTTATTTGGCAAGATACCCCAATAAAATTAAATTAAAATATAATATTTATTGAGGTATTTTCCTAAATACAATGGGCAGTAGTTTGAGTTTGTTTTCACCTTTCTTGATATTTTTTGCATTTCCTAATTATTTTTCTTATATTAATTATTTTATTATGAAAAAGAATTGCAATATTAATATTATCTAATAATTTGTGGTGTTTTAAGCCTACTTTATGCTGGAAATTAAAGGGTTATTTTATTTATTTAAAGGATAAACCTAATCTACTGTTTATTCCTTCGTAATAAATTTTTATTTTAGAGGAGCAACAAAATATTATCAAGCTTAAGTCCAGCTTAAAGAAATGTTTCTTACCACTATTTTTAAGATTCGAATAACTATATATTTTTTTTACACTGAATTCAAATTTTCTTCTCGATTAGCTGCTGGACATTTGAAGGAAATCGAAGGAAATAAAGCTGTGTAGCACTAAAGGAATGCACAGGGCAGCCCTTGGAGTCTAACCAACTGCAGCATGGCCATTAAGCCAAGGAGAAAATGTGACTCTACTTGAGCTTAATTTCGGGGATGCTGTTTCCAGGGGGTTGAAGCCAACGCATGGAGCTGGAGCTGCAGCTGTAGCTTCAGCTCTTGGAGTGCCCCATCTGCGAAGGTGGATACTTTTCCCCGGGAGCCAAGCAATTAGCTTTGTGCCACACGTAGCCAGGGCTCCGTCATAAAAGAACCAGGTCAAGTGCTGCTCCGGGTGGGAGAAGCTCAAGATGATGTCGCCAACACCCCCGTTCCGTTTTCGGACAAGTACACGCCCATTAGGTAGCGACAAAAAGGAAAAAAAAAACCAAATAACAAAAATGTTGAGAGGTAGCAAACAGAAGCAGGAACAGGATGTGAATGTGGGGGGGAGTCACAAAACAACGCCGGGAGGATAAACATGAAATATGCACTGAAACTGCCATCAACACGGAGCCACTGCTGCCACCGCTGGAGGATGCACAGGTTGTGGCGGAACTGGAGCCCCGGGAGCAGGAACCCGATGTTTGCCTTCAATTAGAAGTTTTTCGGGGCAAAAGGCCCAATGCCCAGGGGCCTGTTTTCTCAAAAACTAGACCAGCCAAAGCCAGGCAGTTAGAGGAACTAACTTGGCTTACATTTAAATTATTTTAATTAATTATTAATGAAATTCATTTAAAATTGAGAAGCTATGCAAAAAATATTTGAATATTGAACATTGAACCTGAAGAATAAGCTGAAAAAGTTTTAATTCAATTCAGAATCAAATGGGAAACCAAGTTGAAATATACTTCACTCTGCCCAGGGAGTTTGGAGAGATCACAACTGTTACCATAAGGATCAGGAACGGGACCAGGAACAGGGCCAGTAGTAGTACCAGGAGCTGAACCAGGAGCTGTACCCGGAGCCCTGCCAGAAGCCTCCCCCTGGCAGCTGCCTCGGCAGGTGGCTGCTCTCCATCCTCCAGGTGGGTGGCCTCAATCCCTCGCCTTCTCTCCAGTCCATTGAACCTGCTGCTGCTGCTGCCGTTTTGCTGGAAAATTGAGATATTAGTGGCAGTGCCATAAGTCCAAGAAGACCCAGGTCCTGGAACACCCTGGAGCTAGCACCGCCAGAGCCACATTGCAATTTTGCCAACACTCATTCATTATGTCTCACAGTTATTTAGGCCCCGATCTCTGGTCTGCAATTGGATTCAATTTAGTTACGAGCCAGTTGATGGGATCGGTACGCAGGGCTGAGAGCTGAGCGAGTTGCTGGGGGGATGCAGTCCGAGGAGCTGGGGAGGATCCCAGGCAAAACGTCCGAGACACGAACCACGCCAAAATCGATATGACTCGATTAACGTGCTGGGATCGCAGTGGCCAGAGGAGGAGCACCAGGAGAGGGAACCAGGGATGAGGCAACTCTTCGTCGGTGGTGCTATTGATGCCTGTGGTTGCCTGCACCACTCGGCGCAGTCCATGGAGCCTGCTCTGGGCCGCCCCGAGCTGCTGCCGACTGTTGGTGGCGCCCGCCGAAGGACGTTTAAGGAGTTCTGTAAAAGATTTAAAATCATTCTTCGGCTACTTGTGTAATTTTCCTATAAAAAATATATAAATTTTACCTTTTGTGACTTCAATTTAATATTAATTCCTAGGGAAATATTTGAAAAACCTGGAGTCATGTTAGTATAAATTATAAAAGATATTTCAGTAAGAGCTCATAAGTTATTTGCCTGAAAAATAACAATGTTATTAAAAAAGAATGAAACAAGTTCAATACTTAAGATATATAAAATAATATATAGGTACATTATAATTATCATATTTACAAAAAAACTATAATAATTATTTAAATATTTAATCTAAATCCTTATAATGGATATTTAAAGCCACATTTTTTGGTTGTGCCTCTGAAAACCTGACTGAGTATGAAAATTTATATTTTCTTCTTGTTATTTTTTTGTTGTATACAATTATTATTAACACCTTTAAGTTCTTGCTAAAGTAACGCCATCTTATTTGGGGGACTGCCTCTAAACTATTAAATTAAAACATAATAATTATAGAAGTATTCCCCTAAATACAATGGTCACTTTTGGTTTGTCATCATTTTTTTTATAATATTCGTATTACTTTTTGGTTTTGTTTGTTATGAAATGATAATTAACACCTTTAAATTTTTGCAAAAGTAACGCCATCTTATTTGGAGGCAGACCCCACTTATATTAAATTAAAACAATATTTAGTGAGGTATTCCCCTAAATACAATGGTCAGTTTGGGTTTGTTTTCACTTTTTGTAATATTTCTCACATTCTTTGGGATTCATAAATTTTATAGATTTATTTTCTTTGATATAATTTTTAGATTTATAATTTTTTGGATAGATTTATTTTCTTTGATATAATTTTTAAATATATATTTTTTTTCTCTTAGATTTTAGTTTTTAGGTTTATGGCAAAATTTTATATAAAACATTGCTAGAAAATTATTGGCAAAAGTAAGCTTTGGTTTAGGTTTTGGATCTCTTCTAATTATTAGATCTTTTAGGCTGTTTTTCAGTAGGAATCTTCTTAACAAATAGTTTTATATAATACTAAAAATAACATTAATTTGTAATGCATATAAATACATTAATAACCCTCTACAAAACATGGTAATAACATTAAATATTAATTAAATAATGTTTGTTTAATAGCATCTAAATATAATTTTCAGAATACCATTTCCAGGCTTCCTTTAAAGTTTTTCTTTTAAATAAAGTTGAACTTTCTAGGAAAATATGTAACAGTATAAATTATTAAAGGAATATTCTAGAAAGCGTTTAAGTTATTTCTCTGAATTTCATATTACTATTTCTAAATTATAACAAAATAATGTAAGTACTTAACAGTCATTTAGATAACCTGTAATGTGTTTGATTAGCTTTAAATACATAAATAAATAATTAAATAACTCTCAGTACTTTTCCTTTAGCTTTTCTTCCTACACAACTCTTGAAACCTCCCTCGGCGTCGGCTCTTGAGGCTCTTGAAGCAGACTCCCAGATCGCCAGCTCCTCCGTCCAGCTACTTCTACTTTGCGTGGTCGCGTTCATCATTTTGGTGTCTTGTTTTGTGGGTTTCATTGCCTTCCCAATCCCTCCTCCTCCTGCTCCTCCTCCTCCTCCTCCAGCCTCTGCCTCTGATCGCCGTTGTTAAATAGCTGGGCGGAACTTGATGAGATGATGGGCAATTATCTGCGGGAGGTCCGCGCCGAGCACACTGGCAACAAACTATGTCTTACAACGTTGTGCCAGCTTTTATTATTTTTTCAGCTTTTTTGTTTGTTGTTCTTGTTGCTTTTGTTGTTGTTGTTGTTGTTGTTGTTGTTGTTGTTGTTGTTGTTGTTGTTGTTATTGCAGCAATGCAATTTTGTGGCTGCGTTGCGCATGCGCGCCAGCTTCAGCGCCATCGCCATCAACGCCTCACGGGGCCAATAAGAGCGAAGGAGAGAGAGCGACAGACTGGCGGAGCGACAGAGACTCCCAAGGTAAGGCGGAGCGAGAGAGAAGGCCACTGGCTCCGAGGGGGAAGGGGAGCAGGAACTCCAACTCCGACTCCGACTTCAGACTCCCTAGAAAGAGGAAGACACCACGCGTGCGCACTAACAAGCGCCGACAGCTGGAGGAGCTGGAAAACGTGGGTAAAGGGCAGCGAGTGGGGTGTCCTTATTGGGGTACTGGCGAGGAGCAGGGTTATGGGAATGGGGATGTGGATGTGGATGTGGAGAAGATGCACCACCAGCACCGGCAGCAGCAGCGGTGGCGGCGGCAACAGCCAATCATTGCTGCAAGGCCAATTTTGGAGCCAGGGGTGGCATCCAGAGATGACCAGGATATCAAGCGGGTAAAAGGAAAACAGCTGTACTCACCCATTTACTTATTTACTTGTTACACTTATTTTAAACTCCTCCAAAAACACTTATAGCTTTTTTCATTTCACCAAGAACACAGAACTTAAAAACCACGTGGTACAGTTTCGCAGAATTATGCAATCGAAATACTATCGAAATACGATAAAAGGACTTGCCAACTTGCTCGGAAAAATACTAGTCAACTAAAAGTAAAAGCTTATTGTTTAGTTTTTTCTCTGCAAACCGAATAAAATGAAGTCTATTCTTAGAGAACTAAAGGTTTTAGTTGTCAGGAAAGCTGTATTTCTGGTATTAAAAACCATACAAATAATATATCGATTAGCTAGCAAACTCTGTCTGGCAACACGGGCTTACATTATTAAAGAAGTTGGCAGCGCTTTTTTAAAGTTTTGCTTTCCATACAAAAAAAATTATAGTTTTAATTGAAAATTATAGAAATTTAAAGTAAAAATCAAGTGAGTGAGAATCATAATGATATTATCTTGTTTATTTTGAAAAATATACCCCCTAGGCTTATATCTAAATGGGCATCCCTGATGTGACTTGGCTGCCGCTTCAGGGTATTTGGTGGCTCTGCCAGTCGGTCCTGGCGGTGATGGTGCCGATGCCTGGGATGGATGGCACGGCGGCGGTGGCGGCTCTGACGGCTCTGGCGGCCAAACAAACACGATGAGGCGTTGTTGGCGTCAGCGAAGCAGCAGACAGAGGAGCGAGAGGTACCGCTTCCATCAGCCGGCGACGCCCTGGCGACGACTGGTGGTTAGTTGGGGATCGAGAGTCGGGAGTAGGGAGTAGGAAGTAGGGAGTCTCGAGTCGGGAGTATCCAGTCTCCAGTCTCGAGTCTCGGCCTGACACGCTGGCATTCGATAATTGCCTTGGAAAGTATGCGCTTCTCTCGGTTGCAGTCTGCAGATCTCCACCAGGCACTCTTCCAAAGACTCTCGCTTCGATTGGCTGGCTGGTCCGGTTGGAGCTTGGGGAACGGGATCTTGTTGGGGGCAAGGGGATCTGGTGCCGAATCCACACTGGCAATTAATTACTTTTGCCCAAGCCAAGGCAATAGCTGTGAGAAATGATTTCATTTTGTGGCAGCAGCTAATTGGCCGCAAAACGCTTGGCAAAGAGAGAGGGGTTTCGTTTCATCATATGAGGGGCAATAGAGTGATCTTGAGGAATCACTTTTGACGGCAGAATCGATCACTGCTTAGCAGTCACAAAAAGAGGGAGAGATACGGGGGAAAGAAGGTCATTAACCAGGAGCCAGGGGGGTTTATAGTTTATAGATTTTTATTAGAGTGGAAAAATGATTAAATTATTTTCTCATTTTCGCAGCCTTTCAAGGATCCTGTAATCTTCCCTCAAACATCTCTAAGAGCCAATTATACCACTCTCCCGCCTCAGCTCAAGGAGGCAATTACCTTCTCTGATCCTGCCAACTGAGAATGTCAATCCCATCGAGGGGTAAGTGCTTTTCGTGTCCCTACTTTACTCTCCCCTTCGTTTTGATCCTCAGTAGAAAGGATAATCCTCCTGAGCAAAATGGCCTTATCCTGGGCTTATCGGGAATCTGCTGTTCAGCCGCCTCAACTTAATTAGTGCACGCTCTCTCACAAAAAAGAAAAGAAACGCAAATCGACAGGCGAAACAAAGCCAAACCAAGAGCCACAGCCACCGGGAGCCACTTCAGGATGTCAACCCAAAACAGGAAAAAAACAAGGAAGGAATCAGGGAAAAGGGGAACCGAGAGCTGGAAATGATGACAAACAACCGTAGGAATGATGAATGAGCAATGACAGAAGCCGGAAGCCAAAGCAGTTGGCCATGTGATGGCTAGTGATGCATGCGTTCCACTACCGAGCCAGGACATCTGTGCAGGGCAAGAAAAGGTGAGGAATGTGCAAGGATATTTGTATATAGTATTTGTATGCTTGGAACTAGGAAAATATTACATCAAGTGTCCTTCTATGAGGCTGTACTTATGACAAAGAAAGGAAAACTACTTTTGGATGTATTAATTTAAAGATTTAGTTAGTTCTTGAATACCTTTTTAATTTATTCCCAAAAAACCTTTTGAATTTTCCAAATTTCTCATCTCTCTCCAGAGTTTTCTTCATTATTTGAATTTGCAACATTTTTCCAAGCATTTTCCCGCAGTGCCTGTATCCATTTTGAGGCCTCTGTGGCTCTCGAGTGTGTGATTGCTATCAACAGCTTGATTTTAATTTCACCTCTCTTTCGCTTTTCGCCAAAACAAAGGCATGTCCTTGTGTTTGTTTCGTTGTGTTTTTCCAACTGTTTTGCCATCGTGTCCTGCGCCACGAGTCCTCGTCCTCGTCGTCCTGCATGGGCACTTCCTTCTGGCGGCAAGCAGCGGAGCGGATGAGCCGCATAGTTGGCCAGCAAGGTGGAAAAATCAGAACAAGGATGAGCCCGCGAGGGGGAAGAGGATGTGCAGGATGTGCAGGCTGCAAGGCATAGTTGCTGCCACAATAATAAGCCAGCCCAGCCTCAAGGATAATTACTTTTGTGCAATTATGCGATTAGTTTATAGGCCAATAAGTTTCTATGAAGAGGGTTTCCTCTCTCCCCGATGATAATTGTGGCTAAAAATATCCGCAAAACGGAAGTCCCCCTTACATGCAGGTAGAAAATCCGGCAAGGAAAAGCCTTTATTTAGCTAGGGAAAATAGGATGAATAAATCAAAGAAATGTATATGCATTTAAGGTAAAATATTTTACTTGAGTTATTTAGTTTCTTGAATGAAAATAATATTTTTATATCCACAGTTCTCTGACTCATATTCCCTATAACCCCCCTCGGAATCCTCACTGATTCAATCAGCAAATACTATATATTTTAAGCCACGAAGCGAGACTAACGCCCAACGCTTCTGGATTGCATCAATAAATCGCCATCGAAATTGGCTTAAGTGGTGCAATGGTCCTGGCCACCTGCCATTGGGGGATGTCCTGTCCTGCCCTGCCCGAGTGATATATTTTTCACGCCCATAAAATAAATGTCAACCATAAACCGTGACTAAGTCGGCGGCCAAACAAATTACTAAATAAACGCACATCGAAAACTAGACAGTGGCCCCTGGCAAACCCACCCGAAAGTGATGAAAAAATCATCATATGTGGATGGATAGACAGGGATGGGTCTTTGAAAGGGGGTTTTTAATACAAATTAAAAAAAAAAATAATAAAGAAGAAAAAAGAAACAACATCTTAAAATTATATAATTAATTGCAAGTTATCTTTTAAATAAATCAAAGTTATTAAGACGTTTCTAATTTCTTTTTAAATTCAATAAAACTATGAAGAACTTGGCTTGATTTTAAATAAAGAAAGCCTATTAAAATCAAGCTTAAAATTAAGGTATTTTTTATTTATAAAATTAAAGCTAACATTTTAATAATCGTTAAGTTAATTTATTTGAAATTTTGAACCATATTTAACCTTTAAATTAATGAAATAAAACCCTTAACCAAAGCCTTAATTTTTATTTCACGAACTAGCCGCCGCCCCTGTGCTCGACAAGTGTCCATCGCCTGGCCAGAGATGGACTCGTGGATTGATATCCTGCTGGACTGCACTGGCATCCACCACCACCACCACCAGCAGGATGATCGGCATCCAGGAACCGTTCCACAATCCCATGCCGCTGCGACACAGGACACCCGCCGTTGCCGCCGCCACTGCCGCATCCGCATCCAAAATGTAAATATTTAATTTTGAAACAGTGTAACTAAAGGGATTTGAAACGCGCGTGGCCAGCCAGGACGAGGAGGAGTAGGAAAAACGAGGAGTAATCAACGGAACCCGCAGAATCCGACACGGTCGATCCCATTGTGGGTTTGCGAGCAGAAATTGCCCTCGTTCCTGCGACATGTGAAAGTTGCGATTTGTCTTAGGGACTCTTGTTTGTGGTGGCGGGCGGAGGATGAGGATTCGGTTTTAAGCTGGCAGAGATTTCGAAGGGGATTTCTGTGGGGAGATATTGAACAGATAGTGGAGAGACTTGGCGCTAGGGCATCTGGGGTGTCGGCTATATATTATATATCATAAGTTATAAGTTGGCCAGCCAACTAGCCAGAATACCTTAACTCATTTTGCATGCTCCTGGCGTCTGCAAGCACTGAGGGAAATATTGCTTTAAATACTATAAATTTGGTAATTTATAATACCTAAAATATGATACATAAAATAGAAATTATAAACCTAATTTTAATATTTTTAAACGCTTAAAAAGAAACATCTTGATAAATAAACAAAAGAAAGGCTTGCCAAAACAAGGTAGTTTTTACCTTTTCCCTTTCTTATTTTTACTATTTTACTAAATACCTTAATTACCTATAAAACCCGTACTAGTTTCCCCTAATTTTCTCCAAGTGTAAGCTCCAAGTAAGCTCCTGAACTGGCCACATAACAAATGACATGTGTTCGTGTGTCCACGTTCTATTTTTTGTTATGACCAAAAAAAAAATATCGAGATAAGGGGCGCGCCTTAGACAAAAGCCAGTCGGGCGACTTCCTTGGGACCTTTTTGGTGGCCATTTCCCTGGGGCGTATTTGCTGCAGGATCTCTGCTCCTGGCCAGGACTCTAAACTTCCCAAACTTCTGCGCTTTTGCCCCTTTCTTTTTTTTTGTGTTGGTTTTTAATCGATTGATTGGTGCGTGTGTTTAGTTTTTATGCGGGACCTGGCCCCTGTATCCTGTATCCTGCATCCTGCAGCCGGGTGTCCACCTTCCCTGAGCCCGGATAAGATCAAATTGCAAATTGCTCTCGGGCTTGTGGCAAACTTTAAGTTTTTCCCAACGAATTTCGTTGGTTTTTCCTTTGGTTTTTCATGAGGAAAATGGCCAGGGAAGCCAGGAAGAGGGTTATAGGAAGGGGGTAGTAAGTTGGTTTAAAGGAAAAAAAGTATAGAAAATATTAAGTAATATAAGTAAGTAAAATATCTACTGTACATGGGTGTATAAATATGTTTATTTCATCTTATTACTTAATAATTTATATATATTTACACCATATACTATATATATAAATATTTTTTAATTTAATTTATTATTTGTTTTACATAACTTAAGACGGATTTATTTTATACCATCTTAAGATTAAGATTTAAGAATTAAAAATGCTTAAAATGTAGAATAAGGACAAAAAGCTTTACTTAAACTAAAAAATATACTTATAAAATTATTTAACTTTATCTAAGATCCCCTAGTTATATTTATCATCTTAAAATCTAACTTTTTAGAAGGTTAAATAGCCCAGAAAATACTTAAATTAAATTAAGAACAATTGTTCGTATATTAAGAGAATTATTAAATATCAAAAATACTTTACTTTTTTTGGGTTCTTTAGTTCTACTTTATAATCTTAAAAATTGTCTGTTTAGTAAATTAAATAACCAACAAAACTCTGAATTAATATATGAAATATATTTGTATATAATTTCTGAACTATAAAATAAGAAAATATAATATTTATGTATTAAATACGAATATAACTTACAAATATATTTTATAGAATATATATATAAACTAATATAGACTCCTTTAGCCATTTTCTTACATCCTAAAAAAATATACTTTTTAGTAAGTTAAGTATATAAAAAATTCATAAATATAAAGCATAAATATTTTCATATATTTCCCGATTTTGTGTTTGAAAAATGTTCCCTTTTAGGCTTAAAAAAATACTTCCTTTAAAATAAACATTTATTTACGGCACGAAGGACTAAACCTTTTATGGAAATGTGTTTTTGGGCTACTCCTCCCGGGCAATCAGCCCGTTCCAGGACTCTGCTCCCCCTTCGCGAGGATAATCCCGATGGCAATCAAATGTTTTGCTAAATGTTAAAGACCGCAGGCCCAGCGGGTGAGGAATTTCTGGGTGTAGTCATCGCTGTGGGTTGGGGGAGGGGATGGGGTTAGAGGTCACACCTCTTGGCCCTGGCTTTCCCCCTATGCAAATCGCATCTCCCTCTCTCTCTCTGCCTCTCTGCTTAATTTTATATACGGCGCGCTGACAACAATTTAATTTCCAAAAGCCATAAAAATGAAATAAAATTTTCAATTGTAGCTAGCTGGGCGTGGATTTCAGTACCGGGGGGTTGGATATTTGCCACTGATTTGGATATTGGATGAGGCTGGAGTCTGGAGTCTGGGGGAATGAGCAGGAGGATTCGAACTCGGCTGCGGTTCCGGTGGCTGCACTTGGCGGCAGTGCGCAAAGTGACGCCGTCGACGCTGCCAATGACACTGTTATCGCAACCCTCCGCGGAAGCTCCTGCTCTTGGGTC
>VNJV01000077.1:36936-104515 GCA_008042635.1 Drosophila nikananu | reverse complement strand
AAAATTGGAAATTGAGTTTTTAATGCAGAAAAGTTCTCCCGGAAAAACTAGGAAGAAAAAACCAAACCAGACTGAAATCGGTTGAGTTTAAGCCAAGTTATGATCAAAAAACCCTTGAAGAAGTTCAGGATTTTTAGGCAAAAAAATATACCCATTTTCCCCATTCTCGTAAAAATTGTAAAAAAATTTCAAAAAATTGGAAATTGGGTTTTTAATGCAGAAAAGTTCTCCCGCAAAAACTAGGAAGAAAAAAACAAACCAGACTGAAATCGGTTGAGTTTAAGCCAAGTTATGATCAAAAAACCCTTGAAGAAGTTCGCGATTTTTAGGCAAAGAAATATACCCATTTTTCCCATTTTCGCAAAAATTGTAAAAAAATTTTAAAAAATTGGAAATTGAGTTTTTAATGCAGAAAAGTTCTCCCGTAAAAAATAGGAAGAAAAAAACAAACCAAACTGAAATCGGATGAGTTTCAGCCAAGTTATGATCAAAAAACCCTTGAAGAAGTTCGCGATTTTTAGGCAAAAAAAATTACCCATTTTCCCCATTCTCGTAAAAATTGTAAAAAAATTTCAAAAAATTGGAAATTGAGTTTTTAATGCAGAAAAGTTCTCCCGTAAAAAATAGGAAGAAAAAAACAAACCAAACTGAAATCGGATGAGTTTAAGCCAAGTTATGATCAAAAAACCCTTGAAGAAGTTCGCGATTTTTAGGCAAAAAAAATTACCCATTTTCCCCATTCTCGTAAAAATTGTAAAAAAAATTTAAAAAAATTGGAAAATGAGTTTTTAATGCAGAAAAGTTCTCCCGGAAAAACTAGGAAGAAAAAAACAAACCAAACTGAAATCGGATGAGTTTAAGCCAAGTTATGATCAAAAAACCCTTGAAGAAGTTCGCGATTTTTAAGCAAAAAAAATTACCCATTTTCCCCATTCTCGTAAAAATTGTAAAAAAATTTTACAAAATTGGAAATTGAGTTTTAAATGCAGAAACGTTCTCCCGTAAAAACTAGGAAGAAAATACCGAACCAAACTGAAATCGGAAGATTTTTAGCCAAGTTATGATCAAAAAGGTGTTCTCGACTTTTAAGACAAAAATCAACCCATTAAAAAAAATGATAACCGCTACACCACGGAAACTGGATGATCGATGCCGGCTGAATGACACAGAGCTCCCTCTCTCTTTCTCTTCCGCTCACTTTTTATTGTCTTCTGCTCCTCCTGAGCAGAAAGACTGGTGACGTCATGTACCTCTATAGGCCTGTTGGGCAAGAAAAAGACAAGAGCATCGGTGGTTCAGTGGTAGAATGCTCGCCTGCCACGCGGGCGGCCCGGGTTCGATTCCCGGCCGATGCAAATCTTTTTTATTTGTTTTATTATTATTAATAAGTTAATACTTATTTTCCAGCTGGTTGTGGATAAGAAGCCTAGGCAGAACACTCCACCCAGCTTCTATGTTGATATTTAATTATTCATATTCCCTTTCATAGCAAATACTGGATAAGTGAATGGAGGAGGCAGCCGCGCTAGGAACTCCTCTCCGCCTGGCGGAGCTATTAAGCCAAGCATAACGAATAAGGGGGAACGGAGCAGGGAGCACGGAGCACGGAGCACGGATAACGAAGAACTTGCAAAGCGTTTCATCCAATTAGAAAGTGTAGTTCCATTGTTAATTGCCCCATCAGAGATGGAGCCAGAGTCGGAGCTAACTTTCCGGCGCATACCCAATGAGTTGTAATTAACTTTGGCCGAAAATCTTTGCCCAGTCGCAGTCCAGCAGCTGATGATGATGGGTTGTTAGGCCCAAACCTTGGGGGGAGGGGACTGAAGTGTTGGCGTTTTTATTGAGTTAAACAAAATCGGCAAAGTTATGCAAAGATGCCCTAATTTATGGCCGAACCATGGTCATTCTCTCACACACACATCCTTCTTAGCTGGTCTTAGTTCCCAACATTTCGTCAGCTCCTTGGCCCTTCTTTGTTGCTTCTACTTGTTCTGTTTCCTGATTATTTTTGTAATTGCTGTTTAAGTTGTTGTGGCAACATCAGCCGCACTTCCTTCCGCCTTCTTGGCGGTTGCCGTTTGGGGCGTGATTTAATTGAAATCAATTAGCGGTAATGAGTGGTCATTAAGTTGGCTTAGTGCTTAGGGAGCCGGCAGCTCCGTCAGTTCATTTCTGGGCCATGTTTGAGTCCACTTTAGCCGGGGATAAAATGGGTTCATCGCCACAAGCTGTGGCAGGGCAGGGCAGGGCTGGGCGGGGAGGAGGACACATGAGTTCCATTTCGAGTTGAAGTTCCTTTTCGAGTTACATTTAAATGGAATTTAATGCAAATTGAATGCAAACTTTTGCAAATATATTTCAATTAGGAGGAGGCCGGTGGAGCAATCGCTAACAATAACAAATTAACTGCGACCCCACATCCACATCCCATACCCAGTAGGAGGTGGTCGGTCCAGTTCACATATTAAATGAGGGCCTCCATGAACGGCAGCCAGAAGTATGGTTTCCCCCTGGTTCCATCCTGGCACATGGCAGATGAACACACTTAAGAGGGCACTGGAAGGTGGGGGTAACTGGCAAAGGAAACTGCCAACTGGGAATGGGAACATGAAAAGGCGGTTCAGGCGCAACTTTTTAACTAGGTTTTTAGCGTTGCAGCCAGTGGGTGGGTTTGCTGCTTTGGGGGAGGTGGATGGGGTGCTCTGTGGTTAGCTCTCAGTGTCGTCGCTCCACTTGGCAAAACGTTACATCCTTTGCTTTGTCCTTGTTCCTGCCAGCCCTTGCTTTCTTTCTCTCTTTGCTCCTATCTCTGCTTCTTTTTTTGTATAATTGTTTTGCTGTTTATTGCAAAATTACACAAAAACAATGCACGTTGATGAAGACGACAGCAGAGCAGCAGGCCAAGAAGCAGCAGAAGGAATGGATACCCAATGAGAGAGAGGTGATAGATCAGGGGATACCCTCGGTGGGGAAGGTCTCTCGAATTTATATTTTATGATAATCAGAAGTCTGTATTTCTTGTTATTAAATCATTTATTTCCCTTGAATTAAAAAATAAAATAATCGACTAGGTGGCAACCTTAAGCGTCAAACGATCGAAGCAGGTGGACAGTCTTGGTGTCAAAACAATGGCAACAAAAGCTGTCAAAGGATCCTAGCAAGTGGTTAGCCCACCTGTCAGAAGAGCTCTCTGTTTGTCCCTCTATCGCTCACAAAGGCTTTCATTCTGGTTTTTAGGTTAGAAAAAAGAAACAGATTTATAAGTCTGATACAATTTTAATGGTACGGTGGGTCAAGATTGCTTCTAGTACCCTCTGGAAGGATGCACAAAACAAAAGCCAAGCAGCAGACGGCCAAATGATGATGATGATGATGGTGATGGTGATGACGTTGCCGGCGACATCGAAGCAGGAGCAGGAGCAGGGGCAGGACCAAAGCAAAGCAAAAGCCCAAAAAACAAAAGAGATAACTGACGGGGTAACCCCCTCCCAGGGTGTGTGTGTGTGTGTGTGCGGCTAGTGCAACTGCAGAAGTAGCAAACGCGCACAAAATAAAAACTTTCCGAAATGGGAAAACTTTTTTCCTCAACCGGCGAGGACAACCAGCAGACCGAGTGGGAGGCGGTGGCCAGTAACGAGGCAAGTTGAAAAATCTTTATTGTGTATCAAACCATTTGTATTAATTAGAAGCGGTAGCGGCAGCAAAATAATTACAAACAATGCAAAGTAGGGGAAAACGAAAAGGGGGAAACGGGAACCAGGAAAGGGGAACCGGGAGACAGGAACCAGGAACCGGAAAACCGTAGTCTACAGTCCAACTGGAGAGCATATTTCCTTTGCATGTAAATACTCTACCCACCCCCAGTGCGCCACACCACCTGAAACAGAAAGGAAACAGTGGCCCCGGCTGGACCAATATTGAAACCCCCAAACAGCGGAAATTCGAAGGAAGGACGCCGTCTTGATAATAAACTTATTTACAGCATAGTTTATGCACTGCAGATATCACTCATACGACATGGTGTCGCACATTTAACATGCACCCTGCTGTAAAATGCGATACGGCCCAAGGACAAGTTGCGAAGGCGGACTCTCTTCCAGCAGGGAGGTCCTTGCTGTGTGCAGAGGAAGAGAGAGATGGCGAGGGGATCTCCCTGTTATAACTATAGAAATATAAGTACGTACAAGCATAATGCGATCGTAAAAAGGCTTTTCATTGCGAGCATAAAGTATTAAGCTACTTTGCAGCATCTTTGCATGCATTACCAAGGATAATACACAGCCAAGTGCCTGTGTCTCTGTCTCCACACACGCACAACGGAATCACGTATCCTGCCAGAGATTAGCCAGGGGGAAACTCCAGCTTCCTATGAGTCCTGAGCCTGGGTTGTGGCAGATTCTTTGGTGGGTAGAAGACTCTACTCCAGGCTTGCAGCTCCTCGAACTCCTTGAGCTCCTCGCAAAATTGAATCTGCTGATAAGTTGACGGGGGCGAAAATAAAATTGCCATTAACTGGGATTCGTATATACTTATAAGTAGGGGTAGAATCCTTCCCTGGCAGCCACGGGGACTAAGCCTCGCCCGAAACAACAAACCGAATTTATGAAATACTTACTCCAACTTCATACCAGCCATCCATCCATTCAGTCATCTATCCATTCAGCCATTCAGCCATATATGTATGCCTCCTTGTCCTGGCTCTCTCCAGACTCAATGCCCGCACGGAAGGATGAATTTACAAGCGCCGCCAAGTGGCCAAAGGATACTTTATATTGCACTGCGTCCACGTCCTTGTGGTCACACGAAGAGGACACTCTAAGTCTCGCATATGGCAGGAAGGATCTGTATAAATACATTTTTGCCTCGCGACTTTAGTTCGGTTTTCGTTTTCAGTTTCGGTCGAGTCTGAGTTCCTTCCTTCCACACGCAAACACACACCACCCACCCACACATGCAGGCAGGCAGGCAGGACTCTCTCACAAACCCACACCCACACCCACACACTCTCCTGTTGCTGGTCAGGCCGGCGACATTTTCGTTTTGGCATTTCGCATGCAATTTGCGGTTCATTGATTCGGAAGTTTTCCCATTTAACTTAAGCCTCTTTAACAATCCTATTGACGCAAATTTCTACTTACCGTTTCCCGTTGCCGCCGCAGGAGTCGCAGGAATCGCAGGAGGCTGCCGAAAGCGATACAGGGTAGACCCCCCCCCCAGTGCTCAGGTGTGTGTGTGTGCGAGCTGCTGTCCTGCCCTTGTTGTTGTCGTCATTGTCCACTTAGGCGGATCAGATGTCCGCCGGCAGCAGATGACATATGTCCAGTGCTCGATAATTATACATAATAAGGCCGATGGGTAGCTATTCTGACCTCCGGGGGGCCGAGAGAAGCTCGGGAAAAGCCGCTAGATCTAAAGGAGTCCTACCGCCTGCCAAATAATTATACACAAGAATGCTGCAACTTCAGAGAGAGGCTCAGCAGCAGTTGATCTGTTTAACAAAAGCCCCGCCCAAGTTAATAAGTTAATGAATTCCGCCAGAGGAAACATACATGTCCCGGAGACGAAGTACTTCCAGACGCTGCCAGGAACATCATCAAAGTAACCGCTGCTAGTGCCGGAGTCAGACACATCAGCAGCATCACCATCATCATCATCATCGATGAGCTGGCCATCAGGGAGCAGAGCAAGATGCCCGCAAAGGATGCTCCAAAGGAGCAACCAGCAGTAAACCATAGCGCCAGTCGCTCCAAGGACAGGTGCAATGTGCAATCTTTTGGTATTTTGTTGGCTTTACACATTTGGCGTAATGCCAAAACACAATAAAAAAAAAGACAAAAAGGTAAAGAAAACGAACGGGCTAGGGGTATGCAAGAAGAGGTAAGAGAGGAAAAGGATGTCTTCTATGAAAGCAAAACAACTGCGGCAGGACGAAGACAATGCCAACTCTCGACTCCACTCAACACCTGAGCTGAGCTGAAGTCGAGGAGCTGGAGATGAGGAGCTAGAGTCGAGGAGAGAAGGGCAAACTCTTGAAGGCGCGCGGCATGGCACCCACGCGAACCGGGAACCGGGATGAGCACCAAGGACGTGCATTCATTCAAATCGACTTCGGCGCCCGGGCTGGCAAAAGGAATTCATTTTAATGCACAGGCAAAGGCTGAATGAGGAGGGACGGATGAATGGAGGGAGGAAGGTCCTGGTCGTCGTTCTCTGAGCCAGGAAACGTTTGCCGGCAGACAGCGAGAGGCAGTGCAGGGAGAGGACAGGAAGAAAGGTAGGGTAAAAGTAGAAGTACGAATTCGAGAAGTAGCAGGAGCAGGAGCAGGAGAAGGAGTGAGTCGATTACGGCTGCGTGTGGTGCGCCAAGATGCGCCTGCCTGCCTGAATGTTCCTCCATCGTTGCCTGCCCACCCTTGTCGGTGGATTTAAACGGCCAAAGTGCAATCCAGAAACACAACACACGAGCACAAACACAAACACGGCCGCAGTCAGAGTCGGAGTCAAAGGAGCTGCTCCAAGTGCAGGTGAACACCACCAACTCCAGCTCCAGCTCCATCTGAGGTGGGAAAAGGACAAGGCAAGGACAAGGAGACACACTGGCTGGCAAAAGGAAAGCACCAGCTACAGTCGAGCCAAGTCTCTATGAGAGAGAGAGAGTCTATAATTTTTGTTGTGGTTCCTGTCTATTGTCTTACCCAGAGCTCCACTATCTCTAAGCGGTCTCCTTCGACAAGGGCAGCCAGCTCTCTTCCAGCGGCCCCCAGCAGCTCCTCCCTCCTCTGGTTGCACCAGCTCGTCCTCCCCCCGTTAGCTAGGGAAATGAGCCATTCGCGTGAATTACTGAAATCGGATCTGCCCCGTTTGCTCGCTTGCTTTCCCCCCAAGGAGCTTACTTTCGACTGACTCCTGGGGGTGTTCTTCCATGGGTTTTAAAGCTGCCGCGGAGATTAAGGAATGGGGGGATCTTTCATGAACTCTCACAACATCAAAAACTGGGTTTTTGGGTAACATTTTTTAATTGTTTAATTAGTTATTTATGCTATTTATAAATACTTTATCTTAGGAAATTAGCAGAAATATATTAAATATGTAAGAGAGAAATAAAATAAAAGTAATTTTCTTTTAAAACAGAATTTAAAAAATAAGAAAATGTTTCTTTAAATAATTAAACTTAATTAAAAGCAAACTCTGAATATAATATTATAATAATATTTATAAAATTAATTTCATTAAATTTATTAAATTAAAAAAAAAAACATTTTCGTATTTCTTAAATTAGTTTTGAAGGCGTAAAGCCAAATTATCAATAATGCTGCTTAATCGATTGCCAGTGGAATTTAAGGACTTTTCGAAAAAGTTCGTCATTAAAACATTTTTAAAAATAATTCTTTAAGTCAATAGCTTCTGCCTCCGTTCGAGGTTGAGGACTTTCTGGTCGCTGCCTTCTCTGCCACTGGCTGCGGGGGAGTGAAAGCTGCTGCCAAATGAGTGAAAGCTTCAAGAAACGAACTCCTGTCAGAGCGCCTGCGCCAATTGAGTGCGTCTCAAAATTGTGGGTGGTGCCAAAAGTGAGCTTGAGTGTTAATCCATTTATTTTTATTTTATTTGACGCCGGGGTAAACCCAATGGAATTTGGCTCTTCTAAATAGCTAGCAAGAGTCTAGAATGTCGCATATAGATGTAAATTTGCTGTGCAACTAGCGATATATGCATTTATTTATTTATTTATTTTTTGATTGGTATTAAATGGTGATTCAAACTGCGCGCCGAACTGGAATGACGCCGATAACCAAGGCATAAGGGTTATCGATGGCTGCTGAGCGCGCTTTCTGAAAATAAAATGAATCCCTAAACAACCACCACTAAGAGGACAAAGTAAAGATTACACGAAATTCATTATTTTTTATAAACCAAATAAACAAACCCGACAGTGGAACTAAATGAAAATAAATAAAAGCTAAGCTATTTATTCATGCTATCGATATATATTTTTCTCACCGTTCCTTCAGAAACTGTCGACTATCGCCATCGCACTATCGATTTGCAGTGTGTATCGATGCACTTCTGACATCGCTACCAAAAAAATAAACAGAATCGGTGGAAAAAAAAAGGAAAACAAAAAAGAAAAATACAACAAAAGCGCACCAAAGGCAGCTGGGCGCGCACACAAAAACCTAGCTACCAGGCCACCGCTCACATCCTGGTCATGTCCTGCGGCGGGAAACGCAGCGCCTAGACCAGTGCCGCCCCCGGGAGCGCCCTGCTTGCCACGCAATTATGCAAGTTGCAGCCGCGGAACTAACTGTACTCGCTTCGCTGCCAGTGGAAGTGGAAGGGGAGGGCTGGAAGAGCAGGAGCAGCACCCACAATCGGTAAGGGGGCAGCAGGCGTACATAGGCAGCCCCATCATCATCACATTATCCTTCCCAACTGACCCCTCATCCCTTCCTGCATTCGCAGACATGAGCCAGAGACATTCCGAGCCATTCTACATATCGCCCCGGCTATTCGACAACCGGCGGCTTAAGCGGCGCCGCTGCCGCTGGATGGAACGCCTGCGCGAGCGCCAGCGGTTGTGCATGGCCCAGATGCGCGCCCAGGCGATTGCCTCCAAGACTGATGGCCGGCGGCAGCGTCGCGAAGCCGCCGCTCTGCCTGCGGAAGTGACCATTGACCTGCTCTCGGACGACGACAACGACGAGGAGCAGAAGGCGGCTGGCCCGTCCGCCGGCCACAGCCGTCTGCTGCTGGTTCCTGCCCCCGCCCTGACAACGCGACGTCCACCACCACCGAGACTGGGACGGCGTCAGGAAAACGCTGCTCAGGCACAGATCCCGTACCCGATTCCGACTGAGAGCATCCTGATAACCAGCGACGATGAGAACAACGACCACCCGAGGCCATCAGGTAGGCTGCTCTCGATGCGCTCGCGCTCGCCCCCACCGCTGGCGCCGCTTTCGCTCTCGGATACCGTCGAGGAGGTCACCGTGTCGCTGGTGCCGCGCAGCTCCACCACGGCCAATTGCCAGGCGCGGCAGATGCGACACTCGTATCGCTACAAGCACCTGTTAACAGCGCCGCCCACTAACGGAGAGGGAGGCAGCAGCTCCGGCGATACGAGCGGTTATTTGGAAGTGGATGTGGGCGGTGGCATAACGGCCACGCTGCCGGACGAGACCACCGTTCACACGGTCATTGCCAATCGCATCTACGAGCTCTCGCTGAGCAAGCTGCGCGAGGGCCTGGCCTCCAGCGGTGTGCCGGAGTACTCGCACGATATGCTGCCGGAGCAGCTGCAGAAGCTATCGCCGGCACTGCGCGCCAAGGTGGCGCCACTGGTGGCCCCGACACAGCCCACGCCCATCTCGCTGAAGCTGTCCAGCGACCTCAGCATATCACTGATCTCAGACGACGATGACTGCGAGAGTAGCTGCGGTCCGCAGGCCAACAGCAGTGGTTCCAGCGGCAATGGCGTCGGAGGAGGAGGATTCAAGTCCGAGCTGGTTCACCCGGTCAAGGTGGCCGCGGCGGAGGCCCATGCGGCCGCCAAGCTGCTCAAGCAGCAGCAGCCGCAGTTGTCGGTGGTGCAGCACCTGCAATATGGCGGCGGCGGTCGGACGGTGCCCGTGGCCCTGGCTCTGCCAGTGATGGCTCAGGCGACGTCGTCGTCGTCGTCCGCGGCAGCTGTGGCCCTTCCTGTCCTGCAGTTGCCGCGTCGCCGTAAGCTGGGCTGATACTTTGGGACTTGTGGCCATAATGTATACATTCCCCCAAGTAGACTTTACCTAGTGCAAATATGGAAGTAGGCTTAGGCCCTCCCACAGTTTTCCCAGTTATGCTTATTAATTCTTCCTCCCAATCTCTCCTCTCTCTTTCTCTATTTTATGCACTCCTATTCCTTTCCTTATCATCCCTACCTCTTCCCGTCTCTGTCTTTCTCATATTTTAAGCTTTAAAAAGGAACGAGACGCAACGTACAAAAAGAAAGTAGAAAGAAAGGCTTCATCTTCGAAAAAAACAAAAATTTTTAAAATTTATATAGGAGAGAGCATGGAGAATAGGAGATAATAAGGCGGAGAGTTACGGAAATTCCCCAATATTTATACCAAGTACAAGTAGGTTAGCTTAAGTCTTATACTAAGTGTGATTAAGCGAGTACGCAGACCCTCCTCTGTATTACATTTACACAACAAACTGATCACCAAAATCTGAATAAACTTGCTCTTGTATATACATATATATATCTGTACAGGCCTTGGGCTTCGTATATTGTTAATAATCTGTTAACACAGTCGTTTGACATGAGATTTTCGCCCGAGAGCTTGTGTTGGTCGCTGCTAAGCCACATTTATAACCTCCTGTGCAGGATCCCTGCTCAGGGCTCATTGCGACAAATGACTGAGAGACGTCGCCTCTTTGCCACGCGTTTATTTCCAAACCACGACTGCTCAGCGGCCAGAACCTCATGCGTGAACTGGTAACGCGCCACATGGCTCATAATGTATAGTGAGCGGCGGGGCAGGAGTAGATCTGCGACTCTGCGCTCCAAATCCGAATCCCTAGCTCCTTCCTGGGCGGAAACCTTGACCAACCTCATGACGCACTCGCTGAGCAGGCTAAGACCCGCAATGGTATGGCCACAGAACTGGAGGATAATGGAAATTAAATAATAAAAGCTTTTCTAACCAACAAGAACCCAGCCTAGAGCCTCACCCGAGCACTGTCCACGTGCGGCTTTATCACACCCTCCTCGGCCAGGTCCAGGATGTGCACATGAGGCATTACTTGCCCATTGAAGGCGCTTCTTGAGACCCTATCCAAAACGCAGCGGTTGGTTAGGGACCAATCTCTGCGCTCCGACTCTCGGTAACCATGAATGGCCTGTAAAGTGTGTAAAGGTAATGAGTAGATTTGAAGTCTGACATAGAAAGAGAATGTACACACACATCATCCCAATGGCTAGACTCGTAGGGCAAACGCCTGAGATGGGGCTCTATTTCCTGGATCAGGTCTAGCTCCTCCTGCTCGCTGACATAGTCCTTGAAGACCCGCATATTCGCTTCGAACTCCTTCTTCTCCAATGGCGTCCACTCACCGGAGAAGTGCAGCAGGCTAAGGCGACGCAGGATGCCGGCAGAAGCCAGTCTCCTGGTCAGGAACAGCATGTTGTTGCGTTGCGTCAGAGGAGCCTGTTATCCTTGTATCGATTGCCAGCATTCGATAGGCACTGCCTAAGGAACCATTCATCAGCCAGGGGAATCCCGAGCAGGGGCTGCCACTAAAATGCTTTTGCAGGTCCGGGAGCACCGCGAAACACACTCGATAGGATGGCCCACGCATGCGCCGGAGCCTGGCTCGCCTTCGAGTTAGGGCGGAAACGCTTTCCGGTGTAGATATTCCAGAAATATTTCTGCTCTCCAGCCGTACTGCTGCGACGAGCTGGCCCGGAGCTGCTGCAGGACTGAAGCTGGGAAGCTGCGAAGCTGGAGCTGAGTGCAGATTGTGGAGTGTCCACCAGTGTCGCGAGTGGTGTCCAGTGTTGGTCGCAAGTTTCCATTTTCAAAGCATTTTGAACGGTTTTTAATTGAAAGCGCACGGCTGCTGACGGTGAGAGCTCCGAGAGCTATGAGCTACGGTGGTGGTGGTGCTGGCCCGTTAATTGTGGAACCTTCTTAATCGGCAAGTGCGTAGAGCAGAGAGTGTGCGGTGCCCATAATCCCTAAGTCCCTGCCGGCGGTGGGGTCCCAGTATACACTTTCACATCCATATCCACGCCCACGTTCCGCGTTCCAAGGCTCCCGTTACCGGGAAGTCGCGCTTATCGTTGCGTGTGTGTGTGTGTCGGTGCACTGGACACCCTGCGGGCGAAAAAGAAAACGGGATAACGGTAAAACGGGGGCACCGCACCTACAAAATCTAATCAAAAATTCCTTTAGAGACCCGCAATTATGGCATTGCGAGCCATGAAGTGTGTGTATACACAACACACACACACACCTCCTGCTCCGCGCCCCCGTACCCACTGTTCTTGTGCACTGAAAAGTATACCAAGTACAATAACGCCCCCCTTCTCCACGGCTCTGTTTTGGGAACAACAGGCAAAGTGTGTGTGTGTGTGTGCGCTCTCTGTACTTGCATATGTACATACAGGGATCACCCTGTGTACCGCTCCCTTCTCTATTGGAAAGGAAATGTGTTTTTTGTTTTCTTAAGAGTTTAGGAGCTTCCTTCCTGCAAAATGATCCCAGGGCTTATACCGATGCAGCTAGAGCTACCGTTCCAAGCTCCAGTCACACCTCTAACTCGGTCCCGCGCCTCTCCGTGCCGCCGCATCCAGGAGTTTGCGCACTCCCTTCACCTGGCATCGTCGTCATTCGTTCCATTGCATGCTTCTGCATCGGCAGGACACTGAGAGAAATTCCACCACACCCAATTGCGAGTATGTAGCCGATGAATACATGCTCGCTGGCGTCCTGGTTTATCTACACCAGAATCCCGAACGAACACACTGACTATAGGCGAGTGCAGGGTGCTGGTTCGTGTGTGTGTGTGTGTTGTTGTTGCCGGTGCCAAATGTAAACAAAGCCGTTGACAAAAATTAATGTACAAATATTCTCAATTCCTGGTGACAGCCCTAAAGCAAGCGGCAGGATGCTGATCCGCTGGAAGAGCAAAGACAAGAGCGCCTCCTCCAACCAGAGCGCCTGTGGCAGCAGCTCCTCCTCGAAGAAAAAGCGCAAGGGACGCGATGGCGGTGAGTATTGTGAACAGAGAGTATTGCGAGAGAGAAAGCACCGTTACATGGCGGCAAGCACAGTTTAGGCCAGTGTTGTAAAAGGCCCTAATTGAAAACTTATTTTTCAGAAGAAGATTGGCAAAATGAGAACAAATCGGGTCGAATGCCGGCGAATGAGCAGGGTAAGTGACTGCTACGGATGCAATACATGAAGATCTCTAACCGGGGAGTCCTACTACTCGGCAGGTGGTGGCGGCGGAGGCGGCGACGAGCGACGCCGGGCCATGCGGCGCGACGATCCGCGACGCCACACTCTCGGCGGCGACATGCTGGTCTATGGCGGCGGCTCCCAGCACCAGCATCCGCATGCCCACCAAATGGCGCCCCAGCAGCAGCGGGCCATGGACCTGGAGGTGAGAGGCACCCTCTTAAATATCCCCTGCTGCTAACCCTTAACCGAATCTTCGCCCCCCAGATGAGCACGCGGGCGCAGAGGAACAAGAAAAACCAGCCCATGCGTGGCTATGCACCCGTCAACCAGGGGCCCCTGTTCGATGACGATCCCGGTATCATGTCCGAGGTGGAGACGGCCAGCACTGGCTTCCGTAGGGGCGGCAAGCAGCGCTCCTCGCTCCCCGTGGTCCGTACGCCCTCCAAGACGCTGGAGCGGCCGCTCGGACTGGTTTTCCTCCAGTACCGCTCGGAGACGAAGCGCGCCCTGCTGCCCAACGAGATCACCTCGATCGATACGGTGCGTGCCCTGTTTGTGCGCTCGTTCCCCCGCCAGCTGACCATGTCCTACCTGGAGGGGCCGAATGTGAAGATCTACATACACGATGCCAGCAAGGATATGTTCTATGAGCTGGAGGATGTGCGTTCGCATCTGCGCGAGATACGCGATCGATCCGTGCTGCGTCTGTTCGAGTCCACGGAGGTGGCGGCACCGCCACAGATCCTACCCGGCGGACCGGGAATACCGCAGCCGCTGCCGCAGGCCCAGGCGCCGGCGGCCAACTGGGATCAGGATCAGAGCTATTTCAGCGAACCGGAGTTCGACTCGGACTACAAGCACCAGCACATACACAAGTCCAAGGTGAGTTGTTTGTCGTTGTTTGGTTTAAATTAATCCTTTATTCAATATCACCGCGTGTGGGGATTAGGGGTTTGTGGTTGTAGTGTCCATGAGCGAGTCAAGGATTGTTCGGGGCAGGCCATGAACCGCCACTCTAAAGCATTGACTCCCGCATGGACAGGCAGGGGAGAGAACTTAAAGCGGGTTACCAACAAAAAAAAAAAATACAATGGAGAGGAAATTAGGACGATGAGGAAAGCTTAAACTGGAGTACAACTAGAAGTTACCGCAGGGACCCACTGTCAGCCCCTTGAGCGCATTGTTCATATGCTCCCGGACATCCTTCCACGCAAACACAATGGCCCCCTGGAAGGGCTCCGTGTGGCAGCTACCACAGATGCCCATCACCGCCTTGACCTCCTCCTCGGCGGGCTCGCGGTCATGCGTGCTGATCTCCTCCTCCAGGCTCATCTTCATCGTCAGATCCTGCTTGAACTGCTGCCCGCCAAAGTCGGCCAGGCCGTTGTATATCTCACTGGCAGCGCCTGTTGTACCAGAGCCGGAGCCATCATCCACCACGGAGCCATCATCCAGTAGGACCAGGCCGCGCTTCTGCAGCTTCTTGTTGTCCGCTCCTCCAGCCTCCCGCTTGAACTGTATATGCGTCTCGGTCTCATCGATGAACTGCACGTTGGCCGAGTTGCTCAGCATCTGGAAGCGATTGCGAGCTGGTACAGCGGCAGCCTGAGACGGGGCAAGGCCCAGGAGCTGCTGGGCCACCAGGCGGGAGCCGGCATTGATCTGGCCATTGACAAAATTCGTGTTTATGGTGATGGCATCGCCGGGCGAGGCAGCACCAGCACCAGCAGGCGCAGCAGCAGGGGCACCAGCAGCGGATGCAGGCGGTGGATTGGCCAGGTTAATGCGCACCCTGGTGGGGATTTGACCACTGGCCAGCAGCGTGTGCATGGGCTGGGGTCGATTGATCTGAAGAAGAGCACAAGGACAAGAGGATAAGCAGGAAGTCTTGGAGTTTTAAGCCACCCTTACCGTTGGCGGAGCCCTGGTAGTGCTCGATACCTCCAGTCCCTCGTGATCAAAGTGATGGACATGATGGTGCTTGTGATCGCGATGCGCCTTTCCCGCACTGAGAGCCACCCTATAGACCTGGACCAGCGTCATCTCAAAGTGCAGGCCGTGGCTGACCTCACCGGTGACGGAACTGCCGCCGGAGCGCAGCTTGCCATTCGCTGGTATCTTGTGACCCACAAGCTGCGTTCAAAGTAATGACGGTTTGAGTAAGAAACAGACAGAGAGGGTGGAGCTTCTCCTCCTCCTGCTAGTACTCACCGAATTGTGAAAGCCACGCCCTATGCGCTCCGCCTTCAGCCAGGCCTGCCACTCGCCCGTCTTGCCATTCCAAGAGCTGCACATATGATGCCACTGTCGCATTTTAAGCGGATAGTTCAATCTTCACCAGAGCGGAGCAGAAAGAGGCACTAATTAGTACGCTTTGGGTACGCCAGCCACACAGTCACCGAGCACCGAATCTCACCTGAACATTTGCTGCCCCTTTATGGCCATCGAAAGGAAACTGGAATTCTGCGCATTCGCGACCCAGATTTGTATCTCGCGCGGTTCCTTGCCAGCTGTGGATAGATGGATGGTTGGATGAATGGATGGATGCACACACGAAAAGTGGATCAGACTCGCTTTCAGGCCAATTATGGTTAGTAGTCATGGCATGGCATGTCATGGATGTGACGAAATGCCCTGAATCTGGCTAAGAGACAGAACCTAAGCTGGGCATGTCTCACCCCCGGGTGGCAGGAGACTCAGCCCGATCAGGAAGCCTGGTTATACAAGACCCAAGGGGAGAGCTGTAGCTGGCGGCTGCAGCTGGAAGTGCACCAAATCCTGTTAGGCTGTTTAGCCGGGGAGCATTGCATACGATTTAAATATGAATCACCTGACTGACCAGCGCTTGGCCTGGCTCTGAAAATCATTTCCTAGGCAGGCGGAAGCCCGACTAACACGGGCCGTTGTTGCCGCTATTTGAATTGAGGCTGAGGCTAAAGCTGAGGCTTTGGAATTATGTCAAATGCTTAGGCCGCCGCCTTGTCTTCCAGCTCTCCAGCTTTCCAGCTTCAGCTATAGCTCCCAGCATCAGCTTTAGCTTTAGCTTTAGTTGCTCAGCGACACCGACACCGAGACACCAGCAACAATGCCAACAACGGCGACGACGACGACATCCAACTGGAAACAGGTAAATTATCGCTTATGTAATGCGACCGCAGCGACAACAACAACCTGAACAACAACCAACAAGTGGCAGAGGCGGCGTCATGAGGCAGATCAAAATAAAAATTGTTTAGAAAATGAAGACAAGAAGCTAAACAAAGCAAAGCAACAGCAGAAGCAGCAACAGCAGCAGCATCAGCAAACAGACAGCACCAAAGATGCTCCCCTGAGACTCTAGAGATTGAAGCAGGAGTTCATCACCTCCTTGGACAGCATCATCGTTGACCATCAAACTCGGTAGCAAACTCGGTCGTCTTAGAGCTGGTGGCTTAAGACTTGCATCAGGAAGTGCGGAGCTTCCTTTCACTTTCCCAGTCACAGCCAGGTGCGAGCGCCAGAGCGTGGCCCACAAATTTCATTGCCCGCCGAGCGAAGGTCTCTTTAACACCAAGCCAGCTTTAGGCAGAGGCCCATCAAAAAAAAAAAAAGAGATCGACGCCCGTCGCTGCCGGCTTATGCAACAGTCCAAGTCCAAGTCTAAGCCGAAGCCCCAGCCCCAGCCCCACCACCAAATGTAAGTCATCATTTGGTCACTCGGTGCAAACCATCGTCAAGCCGCTAAAGCAAGTCACGGTGAGAGGTGGCGGCAAGCAAACTCAAATCCCAAAAACTCATGGAGTGACTCACCCTCGTAGGTCAGGAGGACATGGTCGCCGCTGTGATTGGTGAAACGCATCCAGAAGCAAAGCGTAAACTGATCCAGCTCCGGCAATGGATTGCCATACTCCACCTCGCCGTCCTGATTGAAGGCGAACTTCTTGACGCTGCATCTATTGGAGCCATACAGCGGTGTTCGCGTGTAGGTCAGCGGCTCCTTGGCGGTAGCCTCGATATCCTCCAAGCTATACGACTCGTACTGATCATCCCCATGATCACCAAAGGTTATGGGATGTGCGGCTGGGACTGCGTCCCCGGCCCGGGCCAGCAAGAGTTCGTCCTCATCACCGACGGACGTCTCCTTGTCCCCGCTGAACTGAGTGCTGAAGCTGGTGGAGATCTCGTGACTGCTGCTGGCCTCCCCCGGATGGGATTGCTTGAGACTGTAGGCGGCAGTGCCGCTGCCGCTGCTGGAACTGACAGCGATGGGCTTCCAGGCCAGGACATCAAGGGAGCCATTCAGCAGCAGCAGCGCAAGGCTGAGCAGGGCCAGAGTGCGGGTCATTTCCAATGCGGGGCTGTGGAGGATCTGATCTTGATCTGAGCCTGAAGATCGGATTCGGAATCGGATTTGGAATCGGAATCGGGTTCGGGATCTCTTGCACGTCCGATTGGCGCGATGTCTCGGACTTCACTAATCATCCACGCATGCGCCGCGGCCAGGTTGAGTTGCGCCGCCGAAAATAACAACAGCAGCAGCAGCAGCCGCAGCAGAGGCAGCAGAAACAGCAGCGATCGGAGCTTGGGAGCATTTGCTCTGCCCAACAGGTCCCACTACGCGCTCGGCTTTGGTTGTAACGAATTACGAATTGTAACTGCTGTATTGAAATTGAAACTGGTTGAGGTCTGTCTGTCGGCGGCTATGACCGGCAGTGAGCCAACCACTTGCACTTGTTGCACTCCGCTTGGGGCCTGCTGGTAATGCCTGCACTTGATGTGTAATCGTTGGCAGGGGGATGAGTCCATCCAGCAGCAGCAGCAGCAGCACGTGCCAAGCCCGAAAGGGAAAGGGTATGTATATGCAAGAGTATAATGTAAAGGGAAAGGGCTTTCGTTTGCATCGCAATTGCTAAGGCAAGATTTTGGCAAGTGATTGGCTCGCTTTGATCGATCGCATTTGGGTGGGTCAAATGGCAATTAACGGGTATTCATCTGAAGCGACGACGCGTCGACGGCCCTGGCACTCCGACTTCAACTTCCACGAGTCCAAGCCCCGGTTAATGCACGGAGAGAAAGAAAGCTAAAGAGACTGGGTTTATTTAAAAAAAAAAAGTATCTTCCATCAGCTATGTAAACAAATATAGCAGGAATAACTTAATGTTGATACCTATTTAATTAGTGGAATACTGCCCCTATTATTACCTAGTTTATTAGCTAGCTAGTCCACATAGTTTTCTCTGCGTGTACAATTAAGTGCTCTACGTGCGCAATCTTTTTTTGGGATAGGCCACAGAAACCACCATTGGACATTAAAGAGAGGCGAAAACCATAGCTAACATTTCGCTACTTGAACGAAGGCCAATTGGCAAACAGTATTTATATATATAGAGCCATGCCCTTGCCCTGTGTACCTCTGATGTGAAGACCCCAGCTAACCCTCCGTTTCTCTTCGTTTCTTTGTATCTTCCAGATTGGCAAGCAGCCGGCACCCTACTACGTGGGCTCGTCGCAGACCCTGCCCCGCGGCATGTACTCCTCGGAGCGCAACAAGGTGTCCATGGGTGCGTACCGTAGTCCAAGTTCCCCCACTAACTTGTAAGATTTCCCCTGTCTTTGGTTGGGAATCCCCTCTCTTTTTGAGTTGACCCTGATCCTGGCTCCCCAACCACCCAACCTCTCTCTTTCTCTCTCTCTCTATCTCTATCTGTATCTCTCTTTCGAGTTTTGTTCTGTGTCTAAATATGATTCATGTTCATATTCATTAACCCACCCCCCCAAAAAAAAAATAATTATAACACTCACAAAAAACAACTACAAAGGAGCGCCTGTGAAACCACTCAGATCACTCAATCCAAGGGGGGGTAGCATGGAACCCCTGTTCCCCTACACCTCGGATCAATTATACAGCATTCCAGGTACCCGAGAATATATGTTCTAATGCCTTTCTATATCCACTTGTAGCTGAGATTGTGTACGACGTGGGGGGAGGGAAAACAGAGTCGCCCACAGTCTCCACACGCAGACGGTTCTACATTCCATTATCATTCCATTGGCATCTCTTGCTTCTTGCTAGAAATTATACAATATAATATATTATATATATATATATATGTACATGTCGGAGACATTTGCCATTAGTTGGAATTGTGAACTTATCTTGCGACCGAATGCGGTCCTAGTTAGGCCTGCTAGACATCCGATTGTATTCGTACTTGAAAGTCGTATTTATGTGCAAAAGATATTTTTTTAATGTTGCTTCATTTGTTCGATTAATTGATATTCAATTTGTTAGATTGGAGCATCAAATTCGGATATAGAGACTGTAAGGCGTCTCTATTTATTATTTATCTATTTTTACATCCCCAAAGGGTCTTCTAATTTTAGTCAAAAGCAAAAACAGTCAAAGAGTCATTTCCGACCCTATAAATCATATATATTCTTTATCAGCATCAACAGGCGAATCGTTCTGACATAACTGCTGGAAAAAAAATATTTTTAATTTTTTTTTCGAAATTTTATAAAAATATAGGTATTATAAAATTATCATTAAAATTGTCAAAATTTGAAAAAAAAAATTTAAATTTTTAAATTAAATATGCAGATTTATTAACCCTCTAAAAATTAGCATAGAAAAGTTTTCCGAATTAAAATTAAGCCTTTTTTGACTTAGTTATGAATTTTTAAAACTTTTAACTTGCACAAAAAATCGATAAATATCGATTTAAAAGGCGATTATTTGATTATTTGAGGTTTTCTTGGGAACATTTAAAGGCCAAACAGCAAATGACAGCCATAATTTATTAGCTCAAGAAAAACGAACCCAGAAAAGCTTTTCGATTTCAATTGAATACTTTTTTTTTGCTGGATTTTAATAGATTTTTAATACGAACGAATGATCCTGAATTTTCCCATGGATCTATAAGCCAAACTAACTGATCCTTTGATATAAGTCTGAAAAGGCACAGAGAGTTTGCTCTACTTTGCAGTTTGTAAGGAAAGAATATATATGAATTAGTTGCGATAAATCGCAAATGCCCCACTCGACATATATCTATATGTATGTATATTTATAACTATATCTAAATGCGTCCAATCATATGCATCCCCCATTCCGAATCGATTGATCGAATTTCGTTCTTTTGCTTTCCTTTTATTGCCTCAATTAAATTCCAAATTAACAACTACGTGCTACGTTCAAGGGGAGGCCAAGATCAAAGTGCTTACTAACCTAGTTTGCGGCTACCTTTGCAGACGGCTACACCAGTTCCCCGGAGCGCAGCAGCCGCGGCAACTACGAGGAGCCCTACTACAGTCAGTATGGAACGCGGGGCCCCGTGGTGGCGCCCATCATTGACGAGGAGCAGAGGTGAGTCCGGCGTGCAGAGAGGTTGAAGTGTTTTCAAATACTTGAATATATTTTCTTGTTTGCTTTCACAGCGATGGAACCATGACGGAGGATCAGTACGCCCTGTACGGCATCAAGGTGGGCGGCGGTGTTCCCAATCGTCTAGCGCATCGGGGCAACCAGATCTACGATCCCACTAGGTGAGCATTCTTCCGCGCATGGCCTTCATGTACGAGGCATAGTCCTGCTGCAGCAGGAGCCGGTTATTTCCCGTTTCCTGTTTCCTGGAGCTGCGCTTGCTACGTCGATAGATCTTGATGCGCTTTACATTGCCATTGGTGGAGGTGGTGGTGGCCGTGGCCACCGGATGGAAGTAGGTGGTGCCCTTGCTCTTGATGGCCTGCACAATGAGGCAGAGCAGGTAGCCGCCAAAGGAGAGAAAGGCCAGGGCTGTGATGCTTATCTGGAACAGAGTCTGCAGCTTTGTGGGTTTCTGCTCGGTCCAGGTGGGAGCAGGAGCGTGGCTATGATGCGATTGCCAGGGACCAGGGCCAGTGCCGCTGTCGTGATCACTACCTCTGGCAAGGGTATAAAGAATTAGCAACTAGAAATTGTTATAAAAACCAAGATCTCCTACCGATCATCAGCCATCAAGGCCATACGCTCTGGCATCTCCGGCACCAATCCCGTTGGAGACGCCAGCTGGTCTGCTTGCGGACATTCCGTAGTAGCCTCATCATCATCCGGCTGATAGAGATCAGCATCCTCTTCCTCCTCCATTCGCTGCACCGACTTCTTGAGCAGCAGCAGCTCATCCACCTGAAAGTTGGCCAGACAGCGGGCAAAGCGAGCTGGCGTGCCAATCACTGTGTTTGGAGGTTTTTGGATTCGTCATGAGTCTGCCACCAACTACTGCCACCAGATGGGATTGCCCAATCCATCGATCGATTTGGCTCGAATTGGAATGCTACATACCACTGCAAGTAGTCATGGTTTGTTCAGTGCTCTGTGCTCAGTGCTCAGTGGTTCTTGCTTCGACCCAACTTGCCAGCCAGCGTCTGACGACTGGCATTGCGTGCTCGCCAAGACTGCTCTAGCTTTGGCAGCTCTCCGCGTGAGAAGGAGCTGAAGAAGGAGAAGGAGGAGGAGGAGTGTACTCTAGGTAGCAGCCAACCGCATTCTTGCCAGTTTCCGTTTTGGTTCACGCTCCGCAAGCTGTGACTTTGGTACCAATTCCGGTGCCTAAGCCAAAGCCCAGGCTTGGCTGGGCAATTGGAGCATTGCAGTCGACGGATGTGTGGCCCAGTAACTCCACAAGTGACACACTACCAAGCCACCAAGCTACTCAGCTACCCCTACAGGTTATTACATATTTTTTTGTACTTTACTTGCAGGCCCGAAGACTTGCATCGCATACGCGTGGAGCACATGGAGCGACAGTTGGCCAATTTGACGGGACTGGTGCAAAAGGCTCTGGTTAATCAGAATCCACAGATTGGTCCGCTGGCAGTGCCCACCCTGGACCCCAACTATCTTGTTGTGCCAACCCAGATGCAAGGTAAGGCAGGTTAAATAGATGGAAGGATGGTTAGATGTCCGTCCCCAAATGTGTACTATAAATGTTGTAAACCGGCACACACATACGCTTAGCGCTTAGCGAATCGACGTTTTTGGCCGGGCACAACGCCAGCACTGCTTCCAGCATCTTTTATCCATTTTTTTTTTTTGCTACAAATCTTGTCTCTCTGCTCTGCTCTTCTCTTCCTACACCCCTTTTTCCCGCGCTACTCTCTTCTCCAGCCAACGGCTCCGGAGACGAGCTGTACATACGGGAGAAAGCTCCCAAGCTGGGCAAGAACTCGTGCCGTAAGTGTGATCCCTAAAGAAACTCTAAAGAAATCAATACACACATCGTTCGCCTACGCTGACCCCTTGCTCTTGCAGAAAAATCCGTCTCCTTTGAGAAGTCCGTGTCGTTTAGCGATGACATACAGGGAATACCCAAGTCGCATAGCCCTCTACATGCCGGTAATTCCTATTCACAAATCACTAACTAGCTTTGGGTATTCACTAGCTCTGGGAAACTCCCGTGGGAAACTATTTAAAATGTATATTTAAAATGGAAATAGCAGTATGGGGAAAACCTTATAAGCATGTCTATTTTCGTGTTGTTTTTTACATTGTCTCAGTAGATCCTTTTACATTTTAAGCTGCCTTTTTATATAAACTTATGGCAACCAAAGCTGTTAAAAAAGGCTGGCTCTTTCATTGCAAGCAAAGCTGTAAGAGATTTTGTTTCAGTTAAGAACTTAACGATTGCCGTGGGCCCTATTCATATCATATGGGACACAAATTAACAACACAGTTCCTACTTTTATCTCTCTCTTCTTTTGCATTTTGGCTCTCTTGAGACCTCACATGTAAGCATATGCTTGCACTCTCTCTCTCTCTCATTATTGTCATCTACCAAGCTTTGCCTGCAATGCACAAGCTTTGAGGCATGAGAGAGAAACCGCGAGTTTGGTTTAAGTTGCTTTTTGAAAGAGGTTTGCATTATCTCTCTCTCTCTCTCTCTCTCTCTCCGAAAAAATACAAAAAAAGAGCCGTTCTTTTTACGCTTTTCTTTGTCATGTGATTTTTTAGAGCAATTCACTTGAGCACAAGTTCATTTCTGTTATTTTTTTGTATGCGACCCCTCATTTCTGAAAAAAAACCAAAGGAAAAGAGTTTTCTTAGTTATATTTAAACAAAAGATTAGAACTGGTGAATACCCAAAGAGATGGATTAGGTTTGGGGAGAATACAAAGCAAACCGTTTCCCTCTTTCACCGCGCTTCCCCTGAATCGTTATGGATCCGGCTCCGACAGCTGACACGAAGCCTACCAAGCCGGCAATCAAGTCATCTACCCTGCCACGCACCTCGTCCCAAGGTAAGAATGGCCCCCACCAACCACTACCACAAGTCACCAGGCATGCATCAGCCAAGCACAAGTCACACAATCATCACTCACTCACCACACAATCATCACTCACTTACCACTCACTAATCATTCACTCACTTACCACTGACTCATTATTCCCTCACTCAACCAACCACTCACTCACTTTTGACACTTCCAACGAACCCGCCCTCACCGCAACTTCTCTTCTTCCCCTTCGAAGAGCGCGACCGCCTCAAGCCCCCACCACCCCCCAAGCCGATCGTTTTGGCCCAGACCGCTCATCCCAACTATCGGGCTGACATTGCGCTGGCCCCCGAGGTCTACAATCATTTGCGTGGGCTGCAAAAGAAGGCCAAGGATTTGCGCATGGAAGTGCGTACACTGCGGCGTCTGTCCCAGGCCCAGGCGGTGGCGGTGCGTGAGGACATCAAGGGCACCTTTATGCGTATCCGGGCCACGCTCTTGGCGAGCAGCGGTAGCTTTTGGAGCCATCAAAGCGACCAGGATACCACAAGGATATCGCGCGAAGAGGAGCTGTATAAGCAGGAAGTCATACGGCTGGAGAAGGATCTCAGTGACCTCGAGGCATCGGTGGAGAATTTGCGCGGTGAGGTGATCAATCGTCGCACACGGGTCAACATGACCGCCGTGGAGGATATGGCTCTGGTGTTGAGTCGCGCCAGGTAAGAGATTTCAAGGAATGAAAAAACCAGGAACTAGCCGATAACCTTGTCTGACTTTGCTAGCAAAACCGTTGCGGAGTTAAAGCTCAAATTTCCAGCCCTGTCGAACGGCCTGCGCTGCATACTCTCCGACGAGATGGAGAAGGTGGTGCGTGAAGAAAAGTTCCTCAAAGAAGAGCCCGATCGCCTGGAGTCGGCGCTGCGCCGCTGCAAGAAGCTGACTGGGACCCTGGTCACGCTTAAACGGTGCGTTGCCTCAATATCCTTTATCCCTCATCCTCTCAAATACTGTTCACAGCTTGGCCAGCGTCCAGGAGCAAAGGCTGCCGCCCAATGAGCCAACCATCAGCGAGGAGCCGCCAAGATCCGCGGACATCTCGGCGCAAGACAAGGTAAGTGCCAAGCAGTTGCATGCCGTCGTTGGTCCTTGTCCAAGGGGAGAGGAACAGACAGACAGATGAAGAAGAACAAGTGCTGCGTACAGTTACACTAAAAGCTAGTTCAAAATCAAATCCTTAACCAAATCAGAGAGACAGCGAGAGCGAGAGAGAGCGCTCCACCTTCAGCTCCATCTCCAGCTCTAGCTCCACCTCAACCTACATATTTCCATATCCATTTCCATAAATACTTATATACATATCCTGCTGCAGAACGCGTCATGTTTATATATACATATGTATAAAAGTATTGGCCCCCCATTTCTATAACTAACGCAGAGACTATAGTTGCTTTCGTAACGAGTTTGCTATGCTAATTAATCATTTAAGAACTTCAAGCCTTTCTTGGCTACCAGCTAGTCCAGTGGCGCTTCCGCGCCTGCCTTAGGTCGCGCCAGTTAGTCTAGTTAGTCCCTTTCTGCTTTCAGTCCGTCCGAGAGCGATGATGTGTATGTACATATGTTTTAAGGCGGAGTCCAGTTTTTAATACGAACCCAAATCGAACCTGAAGCCTGAATCCAAGCCCACACCCACACCCACCCACAACCAAGCCCACTTAGTTGTATCAACTGGAAATATGACCTTGATTTACCTTAAAACATTTATTCGTTTGTAGCCTTTGGTTTATATATTTTGTGCGTTTATCTTATGAATAAGTTGCGAATTGGCTGTTGTTACATACATAAATAGTGTTTTGGTTCATCGTTCATTTCACCACCAACAAAAAAAAGAAAAACAAATACAAAAGAAAATGAAGAATCCAGCGAGTAACGAGTAGCGAGTAGCGAGAAGCGAGTCGACAAGTCGGCACAAGTTGAGTTAGCGCCCCCCTTCCTCCCTGCATAGCACCGCTAAGCACCGCGAAGCTTTTACCCAAAAAACCAGAGCTTCCAAACCGATCCCCCATAGAACCTCGAGACCCTCCTCCAAGCTTCTGCCTTGTTGGGTCCCACAGTTACTAGTTAACAATTACACAAAACACAACAACTCTTAACCCCGTTACTACCCATATATAATCATTACATGCTGAAAAATAAAACCCCCAAGAATTAAAAAACAAATCCAAAGAACACACAACAAAAAGTTAATTTTATATCAGCTTGACCGTCTTTTAAAATGAGGTTTACCTTCGTTTTCTCTTCTTGCCTTTTCTCAAACATTTTTGAATATCGTTTACCGTTTAACCGTTTAACCGTTTTAACCGTTTACCACTACAACTACAACAACTACAACCCACATAGTTTAACTGGCGATGGAGTTCAAACTTCAAAGAGGCAATTACTGAGTAATGACTGAAAATCCAAATATATCAAAATACAAAACAAAAAAAAAAAAAATTATAAAAAAGAAACAAAAAAGCAATTTATAACCAACCGAAAATCGTAAAGAAAAAGAAAAACCCGTTTTTCAAAAAAATGAAGATGCAAAAAATCATACAAAAGAAAAAAAAACAAAGTTGATTTTCCTTTTGCTAAAAACATAATTTGCTCTGCATTTAAACATACTAGTTTATATTTTTGTATACTATTTACTACTGCTATCAACTTCTAACTAAACTAATACTCGTACTAAACTCAAAACCCCATTATCGAATCTCATCATAAGCCACCAGAAGAGTACTCCCAAAATAGCCAAACAAACAAAAAAGATATAAAAATAAGTAACCAAAAACCCAACCAACCCACCAACCAACCTACAAGCTACATATCCATGTTCTCGTATGTACATATATGTATATGTATCTATAAAGCCCCTCTCCCATTCCCCAAAAGTTGAATGACTGTGTGTGTGTGCCTACCACTCAAGTAAAACCCATCCCCCTAGAACCCTCCAAAGGTCCCAGCTCCCAGCTACCCAGCTCCCAACTCCGTGCTCCCTGTCCAGTTCCAGTTCCTCTGCCACTCGTTAGCATCAGTTTGCCAGTGATCACCCGTCCGCGTCAAAAGGATCCTTCTTGTTTCCTGTGTGTGACCGAGTATCTCTTTTCCAGAGTTTGACGGTGTCAAAAACCAGGTAGGAAACGATGGACAACACCAAAATATTTGCTTTATGAGGCCAACTTTTTATACATTTCATCATTTCTTTACCAACCCCCCACCACCACCACCACCACAACCACAAACCAACCAAAAAATTTTAACTCTAATTCTAAATTCGAAATTCTAAATTCTAATTCTTATACAAAAACTCTAGTATGACAAATGTACAAATTTTTGTAAAGACAATAACATTCTTTCCCTTTTTTCTCGTGGCCCTAAAAAACCACCTATGATCTCTCCCACTCAACTCACGAATACCGAACCAAAAAATAATCAAAATACAAAACAAAACTCCTTTCCCGCCCTTAAACTCATATTGGTGTGACACCACATATTTTCTCTGTGTGTTTTTCTTGAATCATAATCATAATACCCAGATCCTACGATTAAGATTTATATGTGCCAAAGTAAGCTCGATTTTGAGATATTCGTGTGTGTGTGTGTGTGTGTGTGTCTGTGTGTGTGTGTATTATATACATTCCCAAAACTCCCGATGACCATTATGCTCATCATAAAAACATCTTTAAATACCTCTTCTACTATGCCCAGTGAAGTCAAAGTCCCTACAGCTGAAAATCTGGAGTGAATGTTGGGGAAACACCCACAGGTCCAACTCCGTTTCCGTATCTGTTTTTGATTTCCTTTGCCCCTAGATCCTACTTAGGATCCCAGTAGTACTACACCCTCATCCGTATTCCCATCCCCATCCCCATCCCTATCACCCCCCATACGTACTCTGAGTTTTTGTTTTCAGTGTGTTCGCTTCTGCGTTGCAAGTCTTCTTCTGTTGGTGTTCGTTCCTTGTTCTACATGTTGTCGCCCTCCTCCCAAACCCTGCCTGCCTCTTGATTGTCGGGGGGTTGGGATATTTGGGGGTCCTTGACCCCCATACAAGTCGGACTATCTAGTAGTTCCCAGAGTGAGTTGAAGCCAGTTCTTGGTCTGCACACAGTTTGTTTGTTAAATTCAATTAAAAAGGGGACAGGAAGTGGCTAAACACGCACAGATACTGATAAAAATGCTGATAAAGAAACAGATACAAAGATACAGCTACAGTAACAGCCAAAGATACAGATACAGCAACAGCTACAGAACACATAACTAATTACAATGTGTTACTACCTCGGTGCAGATCAAAGACACAACTCCCAGTCTCCCTTAATTAAGTGTTTCTTTCTCAGAGCAGAAGAATCGTTTTAACATTTAATTGAACTTCTTTTTATTTTCTTGATTTTTTTAGTTGTCTTTCATGTTTGTTTTTTTTTTTAGTTCTTTGCTTTGTAGTGCGTGTGTGTGTGCGTGTTTAATATACAAAATATACAAATTAGATACATATTTTATGTATATGTACCCTTGTGCCCTGTTTATGTACGTACACAACATCAGCCTTCAGCCTTCCAAGCCCCTCATCCAAACATCCAAAACATCCGAAACACCACTCTTAGTGCCTTACAATTAATCTTAATCAGACAAAATCGAATGAATGGCCAATTGTATTGCCAAAAACAGTCATCACTGTTCAGTCACTGATCTCACTCATCGTTTGTTGTCTTTGAAGTTTCAACAATCTATCAAGCATCAGCCTCCATCAATCAAATCACATTGCCCAGCCCCAAATACCCCCAAGCCCATCATAATCATCAGAATCAGAATCAAAATCATTAGAATCAGAAACATTATCAGAAGCAGTATCAGAGAGAACTCAGTACCATCTAGCCAACCTAGAAGCGGAAGCTTAGAACTAAGAGAGGCAGTAAGAGCTTAAGGACTACCTTTATCCTTAACTGAAGAAACACATAGAAACACAGACATTCTCCCAGACAACATAATCGGTGAAGACTAGCTTTGTAGACTCTTAGTGAGAGAGAGAAAAGGAACCCAGCACAAGACACGTCCAAGACACTTTGGAGTCGTTATCATTATGCTCAAAACGCACACTCACATACCCCTTTAACAAAAGACTATAGTAGGAATAAGATGCGTAATGCATAGATATTTGAATGTATCCAGGAATTGTAGGGCTTTTAAGAGCATACAAAGCGAAACTATAATGATTGATCTCTCACTCTTTTAATAAGAGACACCCAATAGAGCATCAAGAGAGCTTCAAGAGAGCATCAAGAGAGCATCAAGAGAGCTTCAAGAAAGCCTTAAGAGAGCATCAAGAGAGACTTAAAAGAGCATCAAGAGAGCGCAAAGAAAGCACGAAGAGAGTATCAAGAGAGCTTCAAGAGAGGTTCAAGAGAGCTTCAAGAGAGGTTCGAGAGCTTCAAGAGAGGTTCAAGAGAGCTTTAAGTGAACGCAAGAGCATCAAGAGAACTTCAAGAGAGCCCTAAGAGAGCCTTAAGATAGCATCAAGAAAGCTTTAAGAGAGGCTTAAGGGAGCATCAAAAGAACTTTATGAGAGCTTCAAGAGAGCCCAAAAAGAGCTTCCTGAGCATTACGCATCTTATTTTTATATTGTATTTTTGCTTTTTAACCCAATAAACGCTGTTTCAAATGCTGCTGCATTCGATCGAAGCTCTTCGTTCTTATACTAACATACTCGTTTCACATACATGCTTGCCTGCGCTTACCCACCTTATAACTTATATATATATATATCGCTATCCACTCATCCTACTCCAGCTTAATGTAGACCGCTTCCTTTGCCTGCGAATCTCCCAGGATCTGGCGCCCTTATGTGTTTGCTAAACCAATCTCACTGCATGATCTTCTATATGATTCCTAAAGCTAGAGCACCCTCGAGACGCATTTGATTTGTTTGCTTTAGCTATGTATTATCCGATATATATACTTGTACATGTTGCTGGTTTACTACCCTCGGTAGTACCTACCCAGCTCTTTGTTGTGTCCCATTATATAAGCTAAACTTCAACTACTGAATATATATATAATGTGTGTATATTGCAACCGCCTTAATGCTCCTGTTCTACCATTTGCCGCCATTTGTGTGTGTTCTTGTAGCCAATCCCAACACCCAGGATGGGGTCGTTCACTCTCAGCGGGGGACTCGCACCCGAAAACGCACTCGATGCTCTGCTAGATGAGCTCAAGACATTCTCCAAGCCTATTGCCCAACAGCAGCAGCAGCAGCAGCAACAGCAACAACAGCAGCAGCAGCAACAACAACAATACGAGGTGAGTGAGTGAGGGAGTCGTTGGGCGCCTCCCCCAAACCAAACTAGAATGGAACCAAGTCTTCGCCCACAGATACGCCCCGATGCAGCCGATTCGGCATCCGATGAGAGCGCCCAGGCCGCAGTACAAAGCACCGTCACCACGCAAATATCGCAGGCCCGTCTCTACACGGAGGCGAGCGTGAATATGCAGCAGGCCAGCGCCAGCACCAGCACCAGCGGCAGCGGTGGCAGCAACATGGTCATCAGTAGCAGCAGCAGCAGCAGCAGCCACATGCCGTCGTCACAATCGTCACAGTTAATGGTACACACCAACATGGGCAGCCTGCGTCGGCTGCACTCCTATCCCAGTGAGTCGGACGGCGAGATGTCCCAGGCCCCCAATGTGACCACCAATGGTGGTGGTATCAGCAACAACAACAGCAGCAGCACCACCAACAAGCCACCCGTGCCCGAGCGAAATGCTGAATTGATCACCAAAGTGGGCCACAAGCGCATACCGCCACCTCCGCCGCCACGCACCAGCTCACGCAGTCCACTGGCCAGTCCAACCAGCCCCAATCAGTCCCAGACACAGAACCCTAATCCGAATCCGAATCCAAACAATATCAGCAGCAGCGGCGGTGAAGCATTTCTTGCCAGCTTGGCCAGCGACACCTCCAGTGGGGACAACTCCAGCGGCAATGAGTCCGGCAACGATCATGTCCAGCGTCAGGTGGCACTCGAGATGCGCCACCAGGAGCTGCTCAAGAAGCAGAAGCTGCTCCAGGAGCAATACCAGCGGCTGCAGCAGATGAGCAAGCTGCCCTCGGTGGATCTAGGCTGTCCATCGCAGGGACAAGGACAGGATATGGGTGGAAGTAATACACTACGAAAGCTGGGCAGCGAGACGAATATCCAGCAAAAGATAGCAGCTTTGAGTTTAGCCTGTGAGGCTAGTGGAGCCGCAGCCGCGGCTGCTGCGGCGGCGGCTGCTGCGGCTGCTGCAGCTACCAATGGTAGCGGTGGTGTGTTGGCCAGTGATGCTACGAGCGGTGCGATCGGTGGCGCCGGTGGTGGTGTTGGTGGAGGGGCTGCAGGGGCGGCTGGTGCGGGCGCTGCTGCTGCGAATCAGATAACGACAACGACTACCACAACCACCAAGCAAGTGTACGAGACGGAGATACTTTAACACAACTGGAAATTGGCGTGGAACGAGGCAAAAATTGATATTTAAGAGAGGGAGCAGCAAGCAGCCGAGGCTCAGGCTCAGGCTCGCCCCAAATCGAAATTCGATGATAGAGACACAACCACTCCCCATATATCCTGGCGGTTCGGGTTAACCACCAGCACTGCATCTGTATCTGTAGCTACGAATGAATCTTAATCCCGAATACTTGGTCCGTTGGCTAGTAAGCCCAAGAATCCCCAGAAGCAAAAACAGAAATGAAGCAAGAAGAAAGCAGCAGGAAAGCACGAAGCAAGAAAGCAGGAAAGCAGAAATGAAGAAAGCAGCAGAAAAACAGAAATGAAAGAAAACGACAAAAAAAAAGCAGAAAGAAAGCACCTGCAACTGCGACTACGACTTTACACAATCGAATTGAGAATCAAAAAAGATAAATGAGAAAGAGAGAAAATAAAACCCAGTATCTGTAGTTCATAATCACACTCGGGGCAGGATCATAAGTGGGACGTACAGCACCTCTCAATGATCACTACCCAAGGTTACCAGATTCCCAGATGAATGTATTTATATATATTTGTATGTATTCGCTTACATTGATGTACTCTTGTTGCATGTTGTGTTTTTTGTTGTTGTTTCGATGAACATTGCACAGAGAGAAAGCGAGAGAAGGGATAAAGAGAGAAAGTGAAAAGGAGGAAGAGAAAAAGGGAGATATTAACAAAGAGAGAGAGAGAGAGAGGGCTTAGGAGATGACTCTCTCAGTTAGAGATAAAGCTGAAGGCAAGAGAAGCATTAGAGAAGAATAAGAGAAACACCCCGCACTAAGCCCTAATATATATACACATGTATATCGTTCTGTGTGCGTATGTGTCAATGCCAAAGCAGCACCCAACACACACAAACACACACCACATACACATACTTATTGAGACAGAAGAAACCCAAAGAATTGCAAAGAGATCCCAGAAGAATCGTAAAGAAACCTAAGAAGAATCGCAATGAAACTCAAGAAGAGTCGCGAACAATTAAAAAGAAGAATAGCTAAGCACAACACAACACTACACAGACGGTCAGTCGTACCAAAGACCACATCCTGAATAAGATGCGTAACGCCAGAAGGAACGAAAGCGCACTGACACCAAGCTTATTTCTTACATTTTCTAAAAAGAAAACAAGAAAGAGGGGAACCCTAACTCTATATTACTCCCTTACAAAGGTGTGGGAGCTAGAGGACGCAAATTTCGCGAGCGCGTTACGCATCTTATGCATTTTATGGTCCTTGATCTCACGCACTGTCATGTACAGATCTCTTGCGTATGAACTTAAAGATATGTCATAGGTTTTCGAGTTTTTATAATTAGCCTTGGTTAAACCCCAATACATATATATTCCCATATATACCCATATATACCCCATATACGTGAGACTGATAGTTCTATATACACACCCACACACACACACACATGCATATACATATATGTAGCTCATCGAGGATACAGGCAGCAGCATTATGATTGAAGTATGAAAGGGATAGGATATTGTTGTACTCTTTAAACATTATTTTTGTTAACAAAAAAATGTGACTAGCTAATTTTTAAATCCCACATAAAAAGCCAGCCATAGACACTCGCACGCTCCTCCCTCCCATAGAGCTCCTTTCGGAGAGTGTGTATGAGAGAAGATCTGCCTCGGACTACCGACGACTACTAACTATTATTGTTTATATAGATGCTGCCTATATAATGGGTGGTTTGCTCTCTTTTAGCCAAATGCATTTAAAGCTAGAACAAGTCAACATCGAAGTCGAAGGCGAAGGCGAAGGCCTTCCCTATATATAAATATTGTTTTTATCCCAAAATGTTTTTTCTAGTTAATTGAGATTCGTACAGCCATCAAGCGCCATCCCTCTAGCCAATAAGTATTTATATATAAAGACATATATATACGGTATATGCAGCACACACTCATGCACAGTATACAGATAGATTTGTTCATTTAACAGCTTGGTCAGGCAGAATTCAATTTCAGTATTAAATAGGCTTATTTTGCACCTTTCGACACACACACACACACGCACACCAATTTGTTGCACCTTTAAAAGCATTTGCCCGCTTTAAAACCACAATTGTTAATTTTCTTGAGAAAGCTTAGTGGTAGAGCTGGAAAAAATAATGGATGTGGTGGAAACCAATTTTTCGTAATGGTGAAAATGGTTTACGATAAATCGATAGTATCGATGTTGAAATCGATTTATTTCCAGCTCTATTAAATGGGTTTTAGCATAGGAAAAATAAAGGCAAAGGGAATACTCTTCGAGTATTTGTATTAATCAACATTTTATAGCTCAAATACACCCACATTCCCGCATTATGCTGATTGCACTGTCAAAGCGGAGTACGGATGGCAGAATATATCGACATATCGACACTGTATCGATTTATAAATCGATTTTTTAAACTGGGGATATGTCGATATTCTGTTTCAATATAACAGACCAACACAATCGGACAAAGAGACAAATTTTCGTTCATTTTCGATATCAATATTTCTCGATATAGAAAAACTTCGATACATATAACCACAACAAAAATTTAACATATTTTCAATTTGATATTGAACGCGATATTTATATATCGATCATATCATATTAGAATTTTCCTCTCGATATATGTACATCCCTAGATCGGAGAGTATACAGAACCGCTCAAGACATAAAGACAACAAGTTATTTACTAAGTTAGGGCATTGTTTTTTCTTTTAAGTATTATTTATTAATATGTATAACATATATATATTTAGATGCAGACAAAAATCACGCAACGAATACACAGAGTTAAAGAGAACATATATACCATGCATACGATGATATGATATGATTACGAAGATAATAAATACCGAGAAGACGAACGAATGAACGCAGATTAAAGGGCGGCAGAGATATTTAAGTAAAAACAAGTGACAAAAGTGGCAAAGTCAATGGCATTGAATGTACATCGTACACCTAATTATATTCCTTATAAGGCACACTCACCTACCACGAGACACACACTCACACACACCCCACTTAAAAAAAAAGTATTTGCGTATGCGGGAACGATCAGAAAGCGTTACAAGTGCGTATTTTTTTCTTAATAAGTAATAATTATTCTATTTAAATCACAACAAAAACCACAACAATAAATATCATTCGTAAAATGGACTCTACACATGGCTTTCTCTATGGACGAGGCAAAGGGGATCGATCTGATCTACGTAAAATTAGTCTGTTTATATTTCCAGCAACGAATACACTGTGCGCAGACAGTCCTTAGTTCTACTATAAGATTACAAACAACAAAATCGTTTTTACGAGTACGTATATAAAAGGCACATGTGTAACTAGGAGGACAGAGCGACGCAAGTCTGCCGACACAACTCAATCGAGAATAAACTTCAGCGAACTAATGTAATTTCTCGAGTTTATGTCGGTGGACTCAAGTCGCCACCCCTCTAGGATATATAATATATAGTTCACGTATGTAAATACGCCCTGTGTCATGTGATTGTGTCACGGTCGTCTCTTCCCTTCATTTCCCAAGTGTCCCCTTTTACGATTCGCACAGCCAATCGCATGGCAGCTTGGGCATTTTGCTGGCGGGCCACGGCAGGTAACCAGCCGTCTTAAAGACCCAATAGTCATAGGAGACCTTGGCGATCAGGGCCAGCAGCAGGAAGACTTCGGCTGCTATCAAATAGTATATGTAGTCGGTCCAGTCCGGCGGCGATTGGCATAGCTTGGCCTCCTGCAGCTCAATGACACTCTGGGGTATATTCCGGCACCGTATTTCCATGAAGTCGGGTATATCCGAGCTGCGCTCCTTAAGCCACCTCACTAGCTTCTTGGCCGAGTTGCAGTCGCACTGCAACTTGTTGCCGGCAAGGTAAATGCGTCGACCCAGACCGGAGTCCATAAGGGCGTTGCTCAGGAAATACTCGGGTATCTTTGGGGAGGGAAATAAGGAATTTGAGATTGGGAATCAGGAATAGGGATGGCAAAGAATATAGCTTAAATCGATATTGTATAAATATTTGAAGCGAAGGCCGTCGATCATTTATAAATCGACATTTTATATATATACACTGCATCGGATAATCGGAAATGGGACCAAGGAAATAATTTTGTCTGATATTTTTCAATAATATCGATATCACATCGCATTTTGCTCTTGATAAAGTCCGGTATCTTAACGATAAATTCAATATTGTTGTATATCTTAAATTCCGATATATCAAAGGGTTTACGATAATTTTGATACGCTATTGAGAAAATTAATTTTTTTATCTGCTTACCAATTTTAACGAATTGTTACGCATGTAAATGCGCTGGAATCTTTCGATGAACTTGGTGCCCTCGAACTCGTTCATGGACACTATCTGGTTGTTGTCGGCCATCAGACGGTTGATGTTGTGGTAGGTGGGATTCGTGTTGAAATAGTCGCCCAAGCTGGTTATCCTGTTGTTCGTAATGTTCAGCACGAAGGTGTTGTCCGGCAGACGCTGCGGTAGCTCCACCAGGCCGAGATTAGAGCAATCAACATGGCACTGGGGCTTGGACTGATTGTCCTGTATAATCATGATGTTCTCCAATGTGCACTTGCAGTTCCCATGATTGGGTATCACCGGACAATTGGTCACGCAGCGCTTACGATTCTCCAGCTGCTCCACGGAGACCTTGTCCGTGGATTGAAACCAAGTGCGGGTGGCATTGTACTGGCAGTAGGAGAGTCCGGGATTCAGGAAGTTGATCGATTCGTTGTGGATAATGTCGTTCAGAGGAGTGCACAGCATCCGCCTGTTGCCACTGCAATGAGTTACAAGGATTATAAAAAACAACCCTCTCTATTAGCCTTGGTTTCCCTTACCTTATGTCCAGAGTTATGTTTTTATTCTGATTCCGATGCGGCACCAGCGACAGGTTGTTGTTCGACATGCCAAAGAACTCCAGATGGGGCACATCCTTGACCGCCCGCGAATGTATCTCCGAGATGTTGTTATTCGATATATTCAGGCACTTGAGGGCAGAGAGACGCGGAAAGGCATTGACCAGTCGCGTTATGTTGCCATCCGTCACGGCCAGCGACTGCAGCGAACGGAAGATGGGATTGGATAGATCCACATCCTTCACGGTCATGTTGCGCACATGCAAATTGGTCCACTTGGAGATGTTGCTGCAGCTGGAGATCATCGACACCTGCGAGATGTTGCAGCAGTACCAGGAGTTGGGCCTTCTCGGATGCTCCTTGCACTGGCAGCTATTGGCATTCGGTTCAGCCTCAGATGGCGGTGTCTGGGCAGCATCGGTTGCTTCATCGTTGCTCGCAGGGGCTTCACATAGCTGCTCCTCGGCGTAGAAACAGTGCTTGAGGTAATCGGGCACCTCGGAAGCCGGTTCTGCCAAGAACGTAGTTGATGTCGTCGTCGTCGTGGTCGACGTGGACGTAGACGTGGTCGTGCCTGTTGTGGCAATGACTTCTGGTAAGGGCGTGCTGGCGTCTGTAGCAATTTCTGCCTGGGGTGTGCTGTGTGTTGCTGAGGTCAAGGCCGGACTTGCCGAGGTCGTGGTGGGGTCAGTGGTGTTGCCATGAGCTTGGCTCGGCTCCTCCGCTGAGGGCAAGCCCTGCGAAACCTCCTCGTTGAAGGTGGAAGAAGCGTTCTTTGCCATTTCTGGCTGCGCGCCTGCGTCGGCCACGACCAGCAGGAGAAGCAGGGGGAGCCAAGATGCGACCTGCAAGAAGGAGGGAGGAAAGATTAGTAAATGACAGGGGATAATGGGGGAAAATTACTCGGGTAACCTGAGGAGCCACCGCCACACATTTATATTGGACATATGCAAATATTTGCCCTTCTGTTGACGCAGCGAATTAGCCGGCGCCCCAGGCAGCCGACAACGACGAGGGCTTGGCCCGGACCCGGCAATTACCGTAAGTAAGCAAGCAGGCAAGCGGAAAACCCTTCATGACCGCCACCCTCTGCCGCATCGTTTTAGCACCGCTACGCTAATTCGGCAATTAATTAACAATTCCGATTCCGACGATGCCGATTTGGATGTGATAAAAGGCCAATAAAAAGATTAATTGTTTGGAGCACACACAGTTGGTGGTAAATTGGGCAACTTAACGAGTAACTGTAAATGTGAGCAACGGGATGCCTTCCATTGCATTGCATTACTTTACTTCCAGTTATTTCCAAGGCAAATCAATTTCAAATTATTAAAGCCACTCGCGGAAAAGATAAAATCCACAAATATACGAATTCTTCGAGATATGCACTAAAATAAGTTATTTACAATGTTTTCGAGATTAAAAAGACCGATAACATGACTATACTACGAGGGTGGGGGACGGCGCACACTTCTGCAACTGCACTGCGCATTCGACTTACGTGTTTCCAATGGAAGAACATTACGGTGAAACCTCTTCCAATAACGGCAGTCAGCAGGGAAGCGTAGCTAGACCCCTTGGCGACAGAGCCCAGAAGAGGCTGCTGAGAAATTCCAGTCCCGAGGAATCACACGTCCATTTCCAGGAGCGCTGCCATTTAAATGATGTGCGCACATGTATGGTTATAGGGTTTCTCTGGTGTAAATAATATGCTGCTGCGGTGTGATGATCGTAGCTAATGAAACGTACACAAACAAAAGGCCAAAGTGTATGCGGAATAAGTTAAAAAATGATATTAAAACAGAGACTGTTGTGCGTAGCGGATAACTGTTAAAATGAGTGCAATGTTCAACTATCGATATATCGATATACTACGCGGCAGTCTCCCCCATGGTGGGAGTATATAAGGTGGTGTCATTTGCGCTATCGCAAAATAGGCTGTTGCTTAACTATCGTAAGTGAATAAATTTATGTAAACAAATATATGTTTTTTGTACTTAAAGAGTGTAGGCAGAGCATGCGCTTGCTATTCAATTAGCTTTGATATTTGGAAATATTCTTTAATATAAATTCTTTGTTTTTGCATTTTAAAAATGTGTTCAAATTACCGATAGTCCTATCGAGTTGTGTGCACCTCTAGTCTGGCGCGTTCGAGAGCGATCCACCGTTTTTTCAACTCAATCGTATGTTTTTGGAGCTCTATCTGGCGCTCTCCGTTCTCTGTCATTGCTTTTGTTTATGTTGTTTTGTCTAACATTGTTTCGCGCAAAAACCAGAAACGTCGCTCTAGCAGACATCGTCACATCGCGTCCAACTGAGGCGGTGACACATTTCGCTCAAAGTCTAACCCAAGCAAAGGCGCACATTACGAAATTAACACCACGTAGCCCAGCGAGATATAGCGAGAATGCCCATCGATACGCGGGAGCTGATGGAGGCGATAGCCATTGTGGCGGACGAGCGCAATGTCCGCGTCGCCGTTAAGCAGTCCGGCAAGGGAGCGCTCATCTGTGCCGGCTGCTCCTTTGCGGGCGGCATGCTCCTCGGACCCGTTGGCCTGGCCGTGGGCGGAGCAGCTGGCGGCATAGCCGCCTACAAGATGACAAGCGGTAAGCTATAAATATATATATATTTATATATTTAGGAACCCCCGATTTACGCCAGTCTTATCATTATTGCGTCTTCCCTTTGACAACAGGCACTTTTAGACCCCTGGGCGAGGTGATATTGAACGATTTGACGGATAGACAGCGCGAGCAACTGGTGCAGCATGTGTCCAAGGCCGTGGCTGAGGTTCATCCCACCGATATTGTAATGCTGCTGCCCCTGATTGTCCAGAATGCCTCCATCCAACAGGCGGTGCTCAATACGGTCGTCTCGTTTGTGAGCAATGAGCTGCGCATGCAGATCGTTGATTGACCTGGAGAAGGAGCAGAAGAAGATCCAGGAGGTGGAGCAGCAAACTGTGAACTTAGTGCCGTTGTGATCTGTGTAGGTTTATTAATAAATACTCAATATGTACACAAGTGTCGCTGTGTCCGGAGGATCCTACTCCCACTCGACGTTCACCTGCTCCCAGTCATCCACAAAGGGCTGATCGATGGTGTCTATCAGCAGGCCACAAAACAAACAATCCGACGCCAGAATATCCTCGATTTCCGTCTTCAAAGCCGCTCGCTTTTGCTGCAACTCCATTGCCTTCGGCTTGGTCAGGCTGCTCGGCTTTGTCTGGGTCGCCTGCTGCACCTCCGCCTCCAGCTGCTGCTTGAGAGTGCTCAGGCGGCGACTGCGCTCCTTGGTGAGCATGGGCAGCACCTGCTTTTCCAGGCAATCGCTGTGGAACTTGTGGCCGCATATAAAGGCAAAGAATGGCTTCACCAGCAGCATCATTTCGCAGATGGAGCACGTGTCCTGCGGTGTCATTTTGATGCTATAATTACGAACCTGTTGCAGCTCGGAGGACACACGATCGGACTGCTCCTGGGTCTCGGCCATTTCACGCTGTAGTTCTTGGATACGGTGATTGTAGTCCTGCGATAAAAACGAAAGAGTTTAGAGGGACAGAAGCGAAAAGGGCATGATCTAGGGATATACTCACCCTTAGGGCATCGCATATGGCCTCCTTGAAGTTGTCAATCTTCTCAAAGTCGGCAAAGAAGGGCAGCAGATCCTCAATGCGTAGCAGGTCACACTCCTTGAGCAGATTCAGGGCCTTCTTCACGTCATTGGTGTCCTTGATATCGTGGTAGGCTGTAGGAAAAATAACCAAGGATATATTTCAAACGAAAAAGAATATGCGGTTTCAACTGGAGCCTTACCTATCCGAAGCCAAAGTTCGCGCCGCATACCGCTATCCGTGGGCCTGGAGGCCGTCTCCTTGGCCAGCTTCATGTCAATCTTGAGGGCCAGCTCCACCGCCGTTATCCACATCTCCAGCAAACACTGCAGGAACACACAGGCCTCCTTTCGATCCAAATCGGTGCACACCTTCAGGGCATAATGGATGTCATAGTGAACGAGCGTTTCGTCCCTGCCCTGGATCTCCAGGTACTTCATCAGTGACTTGGGATCGTGCTCGGCGTACAGATGCAGCAGGAAGTTATGAATGGCATCGTTCGTGGTGTTCAACTTGTAGACAGCAAACTCCAGATACCGAGTTGTCTGCTCCCGCTGCTCCCGCGTCTCCAGCAGGATCAGGGTGGGCACCAACCGCTCCACCTCGAGTCGCGAGCCCTGGGCCATCAGGGCCTCCACAGTGGCCTTGGGCAGCTTGGCCATCAGCTCGGGCGCGTATTTGTAGAAGAGTTCCGGCTCGCGTTGCTTAGTTAGGGTCTGCAGGGCTTCCGTATAGCGTTCGGCTTTCAGTTGCTGTCCCACCACCTCGTCATAGTCACCGATGGCAATGGCAAACTGGGCTAAATTATGAGGATCAGCGTGCTCGGCAATCAATTGCTGGACAGCCGTGCGATTGGCTCGCGTGCAGGCAAGCACTGGCGGCTGGCGCATCAGTTCGTCGTACTCCGACTGCCACGCCCGGCGCCACTCCTCGTTCTGGTCGGGCATGTTGATCTGGATGAGATAGAGATCGATCAGCCAGATAACCAGCACCTTGATGGCGTCGCTTTGGTCTTCGGCCGACTCGCCTGATTCCCCTCCTTCCGCTGCCTCCGGTCGGGGTGCCTTGGTGGTCAGTCGATTCAGCCGCTTTTTTACGTAGTCAATGATGGGTCGCTTATCAGGCAGGACCATAAACTTGAGGCACACCTCCTCAAAGGACTTGGTTGTCTCCGCGTAATAATCGGCTGCCACCTGGTAGGAGCCCTCCGCAAAGGCGGCATCCGCTCGCTGGGCGAGCACCAGCTGCAAATGCTCAGGATTCTCGGCTGCATGGGCAGTGGCCAGCTCGTACTGACCCTTCTCCAGGTAAATCCGCCACACATCGCGCTCCTCGCGCGTCACCCGTAGATTGAATACCGTCCTGGCGGTGTACACGTATATGGAGCCCGTGAGTTCATCCCTTTCGATGCTCAGGGGACGGCCCACGCGTGCCTCATCAAAGAATTCCTGATATACCTGCTCCTGGTTGAGCAGACAGATGGCTCTCATATGGTCCGCATAGAGGAGCACGGCATGGTACTCTGTCAGCACAAAGGCTTTGGGTATGCTCAGTCTGCGCTCCTCGTAGGAGAGATGCTTGGCCTTCTCAAAGTCCAGGGGTATGAGGGTGCTGCCCAGCAGGGTGGCGCCGCTATTGCCCTCGATGGAGAGCTGTAATCAAAGGCTATAGATCAATCGATACCACAAGAGACTGAGCTGGGACTCACCTCTCCCACGCGTAAGCCCTCGCCGCACAGCCACGCCCACTGCTTCGGGTACTTGCTGTTGGGTGGGGCAAAAAATCGGAGCTGCGAGTAGGTCAGGTCGGTTTTTCGCTCCTCGCAATGCGGCTCCTGCACTCCACTGACATAGCCGGCGAATATGGGCTGCAGTGAGCGCTCCTCCGGCTTCAGCGTCTCCTGGAATGTGTAGATGCACTCGGGACTAGTCACCACCACTATGTACCGGCTGCTGTTGGGTATCCGGAGCAGCTTCAGTCCCGTGATGGGATACTTGGGCCTGCCCAGACCCAAATCGTACAGCTGCTTGCGCTGCACATGACCCTCCATGGCGGGACTTAGCTCGGTCTCGAAAACCAAACCACGGCTGGTGCCCAGCAGTATGGAGCCGGTGGAGGCATCGCTGCCATGGTAAGGATTGAAGGCGACAGCAGTGATCTCGTGATCCTTGAACTTCTCAATGCGTCGCACCTTGAGCTGCTGGGCCTGCGGCGACTCAGTGCAATGGATGTACAGGAAGTCGGGTGAGACGCCAGCAGAGGCGGATCTTGGCACCAGAGCCACAATGAGATGGTGACCGGTGGGATCGAGGAATATTCTCGTTATCTTATAACCCGAACCGGACAAATACTTCTCCAGGGCCAGTTCTGCGGGAAGGAAGAACCAAAGTTAGTGGGCAACGCCATTATTCCGGAGGCAGTACTTACCCCCTGGTGGTATGGCACGCGGCAGAAAGAAACGCAGCAGCGTTGTTCGCTCCCCAGTGGACAGGATGCATACGAGCCAGTTCCGCGATACCGTCAAATGCTGCAGATCCCCGGTGCAGTCGCTGGGCACGCGTAGAACCATCTTGTGCCTGCTGAAGATCTCCTCATCTTCATCTTCATCGAAGGGATTGCCGGAGGCGGTGGCCACATACGAGTTGCCGCCACTCCGCTCGATGCGGGGCAGGAACTTGGGCTGATTGGGCATACCCTGGGCCATGGCTCTCGCGCTCTGTCGCTCTCTGCTCGTACTTATTTACAATTGTATTTATAATCCAAAATATACGCCCACAGCAAAAAAAAAAAAGGATGATTCCACCCCAGACTATCGATAATCGTTTGGTCCAGTCAGCCGCTATAGTGAATATTCGATTGTAATGTTCATTCTTTTGAAGAGTGACCGCTCTTTTTACTCGTTGTACGGTATTTTCTGAGGGCAAATAATGCGGTCATACTTTGTTGACAACCGGCCATATTTGAAAATGATATTCGTTATTTTTTATAGGAGAAAGTTTCTGCATTTAGAACTAAATTTATAATTTTTGGCTAAAAATCAATAACATTTTAAATGGTTTTTTGATCACAACTTGGCTTAAATTTAACCGATTTGAGTCTGGTTTGGTTTTTTCTTCCTAGTTTTTCCGGGAGAACTTTTCTGCATTAAAAACTCAATTTCCAATTTTTTTAAATTTTTTTACAATTTTTACGAGAATGGGGAAAATGGGTAATTTTTTTTGCCTAAAAATCGCGAACTTCTTCATGGGTTTTTTGATCATAACTTGGCTTAAACTCAACCGATTTCAGTCTGGTTTGGTTTTTTCTTCCTAGTTTTTATAGGAGAACTTTTCTGCATTCAAAACTATATTTCTAGTTTAGGGCTTTTGGCTTAAAAATCGAGAACACCTTAAGGGTTTTCTGATCATAACTTGGCTTTGAGTTTAAGCCAAGTTATGATAAAAAAAAACCCTTTAAAATGTTTGCGATTTTTAGCCAAAAAAAAAACACATTTTTTCAACATCGTCAAAATTGTCAAAAATGTTCCCAAAATTATAAATTGGGTTTTGAATGCCTTATGGAAATACTATAACGCCCGCCCCCAAATAATCTCTTAACGCCTGCACTGTTCTAGTATTTTCGAATCTGAACTAGATACTGCCCTTCGAAACAGACCTAGGTGACAAGCTGTTCCAAACCATTTGACTCTCGCTATCTCTCACTGCTTTGCCACAGTTTTGTTCTATCTGGATACTATGCTTAAGGGTTAATTTAACACTCTGCAAACTAGTTGTTTGGTATTTCCACCTTGTATTCTTCTACCATGACTGGGTTTGGCCGACAATCGAAAGGAATAATCGACTTTTGAATGTTTTACCGCGGACGTGCAGCATTTCCAACCATTTTCTTCCTCTCTTCCAGTAAAATCAAATAAAAACATGTTGTTTTTTTTTTGTTGTATTTTTATTAATAATTAGTGTTCTCTTTGTATACATGTAATTATATTATTTATATATTTATTTTTGTTTGATGCTTGTTTTTGCTCCTGGCCGTGCGCTCACATTACGGCACTGTTGAGCCTGCAAATTCAATCCGTTATGCCGTTATGCATACCCTCTCTCCCGCCCGACTCTCTTTCTGTTTTGCTTTGCTTTGTTTATCTCTTGTTTTATCTTTTCTTTTCTTTTTGTGTTTTTTTTTTCTGCGCTGCGAATAAATGTTGTGGGACGATGACGCCTGCGTGTAGGTGCCTATCGATATCGACTATCGACTAAGTTGGCGGTTGTGTTTGATTTTCAATAGTTTTTTTGTTTTGTTTTTGTTTAGTAATAAAAAAATGTACAATTAGTTTGTATACATGTATGCTTCGTATGCATGAAATGGTTTTTTCTTCTTTTTCCTCATTTTCATCTTGTTTCTTAATTGTGCAATTTATTTACTAACGTGTAATTTTTGCATGACTTTACGAGATACATAATTATTCGTATGCCTTCTTTTTTTTCTCGTTTTCTTCCTTTTTGTTAATAAATTCGGACTTTAAAAGTGTTCGAAATTACAGATATACATATATGTTTATATATATATATATTATGTCTAGTAAATCCTAAAAAAAAAAATAGTAATATTATTAAATGTTCATTCAGGTGTCCTTTTCAAGTATAACTAATATACAGATGTATATACTGCATGAGTTGTGCTTTCGTTTTGGCGAAGGATGTGTGTGTGTGTGTTTATGTATCTGTGTGTGTCTGCCTCCTGAGTGAAAAGTATCTGAGAAATGCCACCGCATATACATTGTATTTGTTTTGTTTTGTTTAGTTTTTATTTTTTTTTTTTACGATTTTTCACTGCTGTGTGTTTTGTTTTTTGTTTGTAATTAAATATAAATATACAATTAATTTTAAAAATTTAAATTTTGTAGTTAATCACAGATTTTCTTTTGTTTTAAATACCGAAAAGTTCAATTAATAAACAGCATAGTTCCGAAATGTATTTGTTTTTTGTTAAGTTGTTTTTTTCTTCTTTGTTTATATATATATTCACATATACAATATATATGTACTTGCATCGTATGTGTATATATATATATATATAATATAATAATTTTGACTAATAATTTTCAATTATCTAAAGATTCGTGTTTTTTTCTCGAATTTTGTAATTTAATTTAGTTTCCTTTTTGCTTTTAACCCCTTTTCTTTTTTGTGATATGCGTTGCATTTTGTCATCATCAATTTCTTAGCTTTATTCCGATACTGATCTCCTGATCCTGTTACTGATCTCCCCCTGGCTGAATTGGGAGAGAGCGTAAGATAAAAGATATATGTTTAGGTTAGGAGGCTTCACTTCACTTTACTAACTCTTTTTTTTTTTTTGTTCGTGTGCAGAGCTCGCAAATACCGATCTTCCACGCTTTGTCTGCAATGTACAGGCCATAGCGAACGAGAGAGAGTTTCTCTGAGAGCGCTACGCATTCGCTGCTCTCCGAATAAGGAAGAGAGTCACAAAGAGAGCGACATATTTGACGAGCTCTGGTTGTGTGAGTGGCTGTGGGTGTGGCTTGGGCTTGGGCTTGGGCTTGGGTTTGGTGGTTGGTGGGGGAAAGTGCGTCATACATATACGTTTTCTATGTCTAAGAATATCTCTTTAAACGAACTTTATAGCTATCAACTACATTTATATGATTCAAAACTCTTTCTCTCTTCTGATTAATGGTATGAAATATATCTGCTTCGGTTTATTCTGGCCATGCTAGGGGTGGTGGTTCGGTTCTCCTCCTTGGGGGAATGGGCATCGGCATCTCGGCTTGGGCATCGACTTTGGCATCTTACAAGTACTATATAGATATATATATATATGTATATAGATATAGAGGTAGTTTCCTGAGCAATTGTTTCGGCTTTCCTGAGTTCTTTCCCCGACAAACACAAAAGGCTTTAAAAAAACGTTAAAACTCTAAAACTAAATAAGTTATGTATATATACTTTATGTATCTAACTCCCAAAATGTACCGTGTGTGTGTTTTTTTGTTTTGCTTTTTGATTTAAAAGATGGTGGTTTTTTATTGGCCAAAACAATATAATTTTGAATAGAGGTGTGTGTTTTTAGGTTTAATTGGATACATAAACAATACGTATACGTCGTGTGTATAAAGAAAAGTGCACAAAAAATAATACAAAGGTTTCGCATTCACAGTTTCGTCGTCGTCGAGTATCTAAACATAAATTTTGTTTGTTTTAACATAATATATAAAAAGTATATATAGTTTATATATATATTATAAAGATAAAAAAACAGCCAAAAGGGAATTTCGCACAAGGAAAATGCAATTTGTTTTCACTTTGTCAAAGATTTGTAAGATCACAGATTTGTTGTTGTTTGCAGTTAGCATTTGCATTATTTTTCGTTTTCTCGTATTCGTTATTCAAATTCTCAAAATCATAGTTATAATATTAATTATATTAATAATAATAATAATAAGATTAATAATAATAATAATTGTATATTTGCTTGTTAGAAATTAAACACTAAAATGTTAAATATAATTTTATGTCCGAGTAAAATACAAAATATGTGTTTAAAATAAAATTCTTAGAGTAGTTAAAAAAAAATTAAGGTTTTTATCATAAATACGTGTAAGTGCAAGAAGAAAAAATCGGATGCCATGAAAGTCCTTTGCGATTCGCTACTCGCAACTCGCTTTTAGTTTTTCGCTACTCGCCACTCGCTTTACGCCCTAAAAAAAATCCATTTTTAGTGTGGATACCTGCCGGCTTCTATTCCCTATCTGTAAAGTCATGAATAAATTAATTAAGACTACGAAGACGCTTTAATCCGGAGAACCTGAGAGCCATATACAATATTTAACCTGGATGGAACTTCGCCGGAACGCTGACGCCTGACGCTGATAAGGTAGGTTAGGTGGACCTCGTGAAACCTGACTACTATACCATCTGATTCCCATTCCCGTTCCCTATACCATTACCATTCCTTCTTTTCCCATTCCCATGCGTGCCAGCGAGTGGGTTCCATGGCACAAAGAATACTAATTACACTCGCCTACGACTGTTGCTATTCTAAATATCTACTTTCTTGTTTCTTTTTTTCGCACTGCACTGTTGATGATGATGATGAAGATGATGATATGCCCCATTGCAGGTGTATATATATATATATATATATGTATTGTATTGTATGTAAGTTTGTGTGCTATAATATAAGGTGTAGATTGGTTTAATTTTTGTAAGAAATTCCTGAGACATTGAATTGATACACATTCTCCTCCCTCCTTCCTCCGCACACTACTAACTGGTCTTCTCCTTTTTAACTTCTTTGGCGACTTATCGACTTGAAATTCTCTATTTTTTTGTTTGCACTGGCAGCATCACATTCTCGCTGGGGCCCAGACTGTGGCAGTTCTACGTCTAGTTCTAGCTCCTGAGCTCCTGTGTGTTGTTGGGGCAGTGCAACTGTTTGCTGATACTCGCTGGTTAAAGTCCAACACGCTACTCGCTGGTTTCTGAACGTGCTGAAGCGTGCTGTCTCTGCTCTACTCGCTGATATTTGATTTGCTTTGCTTACGATATTTTTCTCACGATTCGTTTTTTCACTTTTTCTTGTTATTAAATTTAATTTCAGAACATTTGTACTTCGCTGGTGAAAAATCACTGAGTTACTTTACGGTTTTGTTTCGTTTTTTGTGGTTTTTTGTTACTTTGCAAAAAAATGTTAATGTTTGTTGCTACAGCTCTTCTGGTTCTTTATCTGCTGTGTGTGCCTGTGTGTGAGTGTGAGAGTCTGCATATATGTGTATATATATATATATATATGGTATATATAGAGTGGTACATATAAAGGTAAATGGTGTAAAGTATATACATGTATACATAGACTTTAGTATAATTGTTTCTCTTTGCTTACACATGCATACAAATGCATTTATACAAAGTTATATGCATGTGTATGTGTATAAAAAAATGATTTAAATTTCTGTTACTTTATTCGTCGTATATGTGTGGATGTGTATAAGTAGAAAAAGAGGAGACTCTGCTACTACATACTTGATATTTAATCCCTGATAACGTTTTACTTTTGTTTGTTTTTGTTTGTTTGTTGCTTGTTTGCTCTTGTTACTTGCTACTCATTATTTGTTACTCGTCGTCTTTCAACGAATTCCTTTATGTTTAACATTAGATTTGCTTTAACCTTAACTCTAGTCTTAAACAAAGTCCTACATTTACATTTTAGGTTATCTTGCCATACAAAAAAAAAAAAAAAAATACACACATCTCGCTCTTTCTCTCTCTCTCTGTCTTACTCTAGTTCTCGCTGCTTGCCGGCAACGGTTGGCATATAACATAGGATTAAGTTAAGTTAAGTAAAACTAGAAAAAAAAGATAATATAAGGAGGTCTGATTTTTTATGAGTCTGTTGTGTTTGTGTGTGTTTGTTTGTTTGTTTTGAGCGAGTAGAACCAACGAGTTGGGAATTGTAGAGCCTAGGAGCGGGCGCTGACCGGACTGAGGGCTCAGATTCGAATTTTTGGAGGGGTATACCTTTCGGATTCAGATTCAGATGATATGTAGTGGGTTTTTTTTAATGTGTTTACTGCTCCATCCGCTCGGCTCTCGCTCCTGTTTTTTTTTTGCAAGTGTGCGTGTGTAGTCCTTCGTTCTCCTCCCATTTTGTTGTTGTGATTAATGTTTAAACATAACTTTAAGTCTAATAAGTATATACCTTAAACGCAACTTCACGCTGTCTGTGTGTATTTTGTTAATATGTTTTGTGTGGCCTGCGTTCTCTCCTTTTTTTTCTCTCTCTCTCGTGCAGCTCCAGAGGTATTTTATGATTTATCGAAAGTATTTACACGATCCTTGAGGTATTGCACATGAAGCAGCGAAGGGCGCTTCCAACTACTAAGTAGAGGGGGAGCGGCACGAATAAACTAATCGATTACAAGATACAAATTACCACATAAATGATACAAGATACAAAAAAAAAAATACAAAAAAAAACGTGATATAGATATATATGTATGATTACGTAAGGTAAAGTATAAGAATAATAAAACAGTTGACGCCAAAGTATGCCTAAGCTTAATTAAGGATTTTTGTGGGTCAGCAGGAACCACTGGAGGGTCCCTGCTGCCGCTCCTGCTGCTGCGGCTGCTGCTGCTTCTGCTGCTGCTTTTGCTGCTGCTTTTGCTTTTGCTGCTGTTTTGGCTGCTGCTTCTGCTGCTGCTGCTGCTGCTTGGGGCAAAGTGTGTGTAGCTGGTCTAAGCCTGATCTCCTGATCTGATCCTGATCCTCTCCAATCTGGCTCCCTCTTCCCTTGATCTCCCCTCTAAAAGATGGCATTCCAACTTAGCTCCTATTGGATGCCCGGCGGCGGCTGTCCCAGCTCGCTGGTGAAGTCAAAGAGACTGGTCCTGGGATGCGCCAACGCATGATGATGATGCGCATGCGCATGTGGATGCGGATGATGACCACCGCCGACACCGTGACCGCCATGACCGCCGCCGCCGCCGCCATGCCCAACCAGGCCATGCTTGATGGCCGACGTCTTGAGCAGCCGCTTCAGCATGCCGCTGGAGCCGCGATGCTGCAGGCTCTTGTGCGTTGTCAGCGAGTTCTTGGTGCGGTAACGACGATGGCAGAACTCGCACACGTACAGCGTGTCCGACTGCTCGTGCTTGTCCTGGAAGTGCCGCTTCAGCGAGTAGTAGCAGGAGAAGGTGCGACGGCAGTAGGGACACTCCTGGGGCTCGTTGATGCCGCCGCTGGTGGGCGGGGGCATGCGCAGCGGCAGCTGTGGGGTACCCGACTGCGTGGCCGTTGCTGCCTGGCTGCCCGGACTGCTGCCATTATTATTGTTGTTATTATTGTTATTGTTATTATTATTATTATTATTACTGCTGTTGTTGTTATTGATATTATTATTATTGTTGTTGCTGCCATTGGAGGTGGGATTGGAGGAGCCATTGCTGTTGCTACCGCTATTGCTGAGGTTGTTGCTGTTGCTGTTGTTGGAGGTGGAGGAGGAGCACAGATTGCTGCCCACACTGCTGCCCACACTGCCGGGACGCGGTGGCGAGCCCAGGACATGTCCGTGTCCATGTGCGGCATGCAGATGACCGGCATGACTGTGCAGGCTGTAGACGGCGGCGGCCAGGCTGCCATTCAGCGAGCTGGTGGGCGAGGTCAAGGCCACCGTCGTGGGCGAGGGCGAGGGCGGTGATGAGGTGGAGCTGGTGGGCGAGGTGGCTGCCGAGCGGCTAATGCTGTGGGGTCCTGTGCGCCGAGGAGAGAAAAAACCAAAGTTAGTAGGGTTGATCTAAGGGCAGCCTTATCCAGGGGTAACTCTTTAGTGGTCTCTATATATTTATATTTATATATATATATAAGTATTTATAATTATATTGCTGCTGTTGTTGTTGTAGTTGTTGTGACTTTGGGTGGTTGTGATGTTTTTTGAGAAAGTATGGAAAATAAAAGTGCAAGTTTTTAGGCTGAAGAGATACTAGGCTAGGTCTCTAGGCATTGAGGAGGGTCCAACCCATCCCCCCAAAAATAGAGAGAGAGAGCGGGGCGACCAGGATGGGAATAGGACAGAGGTTTGGGACAGAGGATAGATAGGAAGATGTTTAAAATAAAATATAGGATATAATAGATAATGCTGAATGCTTTATATTTATATATATTAAAGTACTAAAAAACTGCCTAAATTGTAGTTGAGTTAAAGTTAAACTTTAAGTTTGAGTTCAAGTTAAAATTTAAATTAAGTTTAGGTTTGAGTTTGGATTTGAGTTTGGATTTGAGTTTAAGTTTGGTTGCTAGCAAATAGTAGAGATAAAGCGTTATATAGTTGGAGTATTTTGTTACATTATAAGTTTTTATATATATTTTGTATAAAGTTAGGAATAAATATAGGCAAACTTCAGTTTCCGCCCTGTTTCCAGCTACTTTACTTGATAAATGTACAGTACACGCGGTAAGCGGAAACAGCTCGAAACGGAAACAGAAACTTTTTCTTTATTTTTTTTTTTTATATTATTATTAATATTAATATATGTTTTATATGCATATTATGTATGGAGTAATGACGGAGAAGGATCGCTACTATTTAAGCTACTAACTGCTGTGTCCTACTAAAAAAGAGAAAGAGGCTGAGAGAGGCTGCTGCTGAGCTCCTAGGCCCCGCCGCCGAAGTTCATGCATGTCTGTGCTTGTACTGTCTCGGCGGCGGCGGTACTGTACTTTGTACACTGGTGAGACTACTTCTTAGGCGTGTGGTTTTTTGAGGGAAGTTTTAGGGCTAGTCAACAACCGATTTGTACATATATACAGGTACGAGGTACAGGTACGAAAAAGTTACGCTACAAAACCAAACAAAAGTACACATGCAAATCACAACACGTACGTGAATCAATGAGGGTGTGTGTGTGTGGTGTGTGGGTTGATGTGGATGAAAAGGATGTGGTTGTAAGGTAGCAAGCAGATGTACACACATGCAAGCAAGCAAGCAGGGAGTGGGGACGGATGAAGAGTAGCGAGTAGCGAGTAGCGATTGGCGAGTGGCAAGCAAGTGTAGCGTAGTGACATGCAAAGAGGCAAGCGAGAGAGAGAGAGAGAGAGCAAAGAATCAAAAGTAAAGCAATGAACCTTAGGCTAAATTAGAAGCTAATCGCATTTCGAATATGGATTTCAGATGTGTCGTGGCGAGCGAGCAAGGATCTCGTCTCTTTAATTTCTTCAAGTCTTTTTTTTTGTTTGCTTTTCTTTTGCGAGTAAATTTCGGTTGATTTTGAACAGAACGAAAGCGTTAAGTAAATGATTGATTAACAATGGATTGCACTTAGTTTAGTAGGTTTGGGGGCCCCCGGACTCGATCGAGCGTGAAGGAGGAAGCGTGGCGAGTTTGAATTCATTTTATATGCCCGACGACGACGCAAAACTTACCAAAAACGAAAATTGTGTGATATATATATTTGAGATTTCTATGAATTCTATATATGTCTAGATCTATTGTAGGAGTTGCAGCGTTCGTAATCCATTATCGTTTATAAATTCATATTATATGTGGTATTTATATAGATGTAAGTATCTTTGTACATATGTGGGTAGTACTCTTGCTTATTTGTACAGTTGCATCAGAGCGGGAACAGTAGGTGATGGGACAGAGAGTGAACAGTAGGAGAGAGAGAGAGAGAGGAGCAGGAACAGAAAGAGACAACAATACGAGAGTACTGGAAACGCAGAGAGAGAGAAGAGAGATGCCAAATCCACGCGGCGTGAGAGGAGTAGAAGGTCGCTGAAGGTCAAAGAAGATCAGATGAACAGAGGAGCTAAGAGGGGTATTGGGTGTTAGTGGTGGGACCTCCGCATCTGATCGTTAGTTCTACAGGTGGTTCGATCTTCTCGCGAGTGAATGGCTGAAAGTTATCCAAGTCAATCGAGGAGGAGAAGGAGCCAGGTTACTACGGTTAATTCGGGAGAAGAAAGAGAAAAGATAGAGAGAAGAAGCGGGCGGGAGGGAGACAGGTCCTCCCTCTACACCCCTTCAGTGTTAAATTGCTAAGAATAGCTTTGCATTTGGGTTATATTTGTTGTTATTAGGCGAGGTTTTTTTCGTGTGGCGAGTAGAAACAGAGAGCGAGTAGGAAACAGAGAAAGAGCGAGTTCGACTACTGTAGCGAGTGGTGTGCGGGTCGTACTTACAGGTCTCAGATGGTCTTTGTACATGAGTTAGTTAGACTATAGCTACGGCGAGTCTAGTGGAAAATGAGAGCGTAAGGCGAGAACGAGAGCGAGAGCAAGAGCGAGAGCTAGAGCGGAGTTCGCGTGAGCAGGCAAGAGATATGGTTACAATATACATACGAGTAGCAGCAGGGAAATACGAGTAGAGTGCTAGTAGTAGTTCTAGTAGCCAGAGGACCAAGGCGGCTGTGCCCACTTCCTGCTAACACGAATGTTTAGCAGATGAAACAATTTTTTTTTTACAGAAGATATCGATAGCGCTGAGGTGGTGACGAGCGGGCGAATACGCCCAATGTATCGTTAGTGTAGTGTATGGCGAGTAGCAGGAAGATTGTTAAGAAGGAGAGCCCAGTTCAGAACACTTGGCTCATAGAGAGTCAGAGAGAGAGAGAGAGAGAGAGAGAGAGTGTGTGAAAGCGAATAGAGAGATTTAGGGGGAGAAAGCGAGTAGCGAGTAGAGAGTAGAAGGATAGCATGTAATGTACTAACTACGTATCTGCGCATGGTCGGATACTTGGCTACCAATGTAGTTGTAAGATGTTTGGGGCTAACCTTTAGCAAGCGCGCGATCTTCTATATTGGACTGACTAACGAGTAGCGGGTGCGGGTAGCGGGTGGTGGCTTCTAGCGAATTAAGGTCGACGTTGCAGCGAGTTGAGGTCAAGTGGAACCAGGCTCCGGAGTCGCGGGCGAGAGTGTGGCAACTGTTCTGTGGGCAACTGTGGTGGTGTGTGGCGGCAGTACTTTTTCTGCTTATTCTTGGATGCTTTTCTTCGATTCCTCTTGCCTCCTGATCTCTTGCTCTATGTGTATCCTTGTTCTTCTTCTTGCTTTAACCGTTCTTTATCGTTATTTATCTATCTCATCCATTTTATCAACTACTATTTTTAAATATATATATATATATATATCTTTATATATGGTAAGCACACTCCTGTGTGTGTTACGTTAAGGAAGAAAGCACTTTATGATCTGTTCAAGCTCTGTCCAGAGTGTCGAGTGTGGGAAATGTTACGTAGGTATTTTTTGTTTTGTAAGAGAAGGCAACTTGTGTGCGAGGTCCGTCGTCCCGTCCACGAAAAAGAGAGAGCTCTATATAAATATTGTAAAATTGACTACCGAGTACGTTGTATGAGGTATAAGGTAAAAGAAGGCCACAGAGTGTAAACAGTTGTATATATACTGGTCCATAGGCATGTGAGTTGTGAAAAAGTCAGCAAGTCTACTACTACTACGTGTAAGGTCGAGACATCGATGTACAGTTGTGTGTGCGTATGATCTGGCTAATCTAAAAGGAGGAGTCTACCTCCTGGGCTTAGGTCTACCTTAAGGTCTAGTGTCTTTTTCTTTTTTTAGTATTACTTCTAAATAATTGTTCGTATTTGTATTCGTATTCTTCGTATTCCCTCTCTATCTCTCTCTTTTTGATCGTCTTGTATAATAGAATTGGTAGGTAGATGTGTATATATATCACTACATAATGGCATTGCTTTAAGTTTGAGCTGAGAGCTAGGTCGAGTGCTAGACGAGTTCTAGACGAGTTCTAGTCAAGTTATATCCTAGTCTATCCTAGTTGCTCGTGGTGGCAATCGAAGAGGCACCGCCATGACTGTGACTGTGACTGTGACCCAGGTAGTAGTCGTATAGTGTCATTATCTGTCGCTGCTGTATGAGCAACTGGTATTGATCGGTACTCGTCTGGGTCGGGGTCGGGTTCAGGATCTGGGTCTGGCCCTGGGTCTGGCTGTAATAGCTAGTGCTGGTCATGGTCGTGTTGATATTATTGGCTTTCTTCGCTGGTGGCTGTGGCTGCATTTGCTGCATTTGCATTTGATTTTGTGGCTGAATTTGTGGCTGAGTTTGTGGCTGAGACTGTTGTTGCTGCTGACCCGGCAAGGGTGTTGCGTCTCAGATCGACGAGTTGAACTGATTGTAGAGCTTGATGTCCTTCATTTCCATTTCGCCAGGCCGGGACTTGTGGTACGTATAAATGTGTGTCATTAGCGAGTTCCTAGAACAGTAGACCCGCTCACAGATGGCGCAGCGATACTCCTCCTGGCGCACGGCATGCTTGTCGGCAATGTGACGCTTCAACGAGGCTTTCGAGCAGAGGAGCTTACCGCAGAGTTGGCATGAGAAGAGTTTCTTGGGCGAGTTTCCTGCAAATTGTTGGATTGGTGGATTGGATTTTTTGTTTGTTTTTTTTTGTATGCTCAAAATGGTTTTTATTTTTATTTTTAGAGTGGTGGTTCAGTTACCAGTTACTGAGGGAACCGGTTTACTTGGAGGAGCACACTCTCTTCGGTTAGGGGGGGACAGGTTGTAAGGGGGGTACTGAAATGTGTGATTCGTTCACCCATGAATACGTCCTGGAGCTCAGGTCAGGACATGTTCATGCGCGCTCGCTGGTGTTCTAGTGATGGCAAAAGGACATTAATAAATAACAATACATATACAGAGATACATAACAAAAATAGGTTTGAAGTTCTGAGTCTGTGGAGAGGTGGGGGAGGGTGTATGCACCACCACCAACACCACTGGCGACGGGACGATGTTATCGACTAACAGTTAACAGTTACAGGTTATCGGTTATCGGTTATCGGTAGTGTATGTAGGGGGGAAAGTGTGTGTAAATGGGTGACTTTAGGTACTTTCTTTTCTTTTTTCTTCGATTTAAATAGCAATCTAGCTAGATGTTAGGCCCGATGATCAGATCAAAAGTGGGAGGCGGCAGGGTCAACACTGAGAGCGACACAGGGACACAGGCTGCACCTGGCACAATGATGATGGGAATGGAGTAGAACCAGGTAGAGTGGTGATGGGGTGAGGGCACTTCACACAGATGACCAAGACTGAGACGATGACGGAGACGGGGTGCAGGGTTAGTAGCAGATCGGCATCATCATTCAATTCACATCCCCCCCCCCAGACCCACCCGTGGGGACACAGGCGGCGCGACGACAAGTAAGAAAGAAAGCCTCGGCACATACAATTGTTCACTTATATACATTCTATTTATTTAAATAATAACACGATATCAGATTGTTTTTATTTTTATGAAAATACTTTCGTCTCCTCGATGTGTCCTCTGTCAATGTCTGTCTGTGAGTGTGCGAGTGTGAGTGTGAGTGTCTTGCCTTCGAAATGAATGTTGTTTCTTTAGGTTTTTCTTCTTTGCTTTGTTTTTTTGTTACACAAATTCGTAAAATTAGTAATTATTAAAAACTTTGTTTAATTTATTTTCCTCTTTGCTTTGCATATACATATACTCGTATGTGATATATGTAAAATGTATGTATTGTATGTATGTTTGTTTGGTGTTGGAAGTGCTGGCACCTTGCTTTTTATATACACAGGTGTGTACGTTACACGGGAGACAAAAATGTACATTTCTCTTACTAGGCTAGAGTGGAAAACTTAATAGTTGTTATTCTTAAGTTTGTGTTTAATGTAAGTATAGCATTTTGAGTGGGATCACGGTTGCCAAAGAAATGAAAATTGTATCTTCTTTATCTATTTGGTATTCTGTCTATGGTTGCTATTGTTTCACTGTTCTCACTGTTTGCTGCTTTGCTTGGCTAGATCTACGATCGTTTGCCTGGGGGTTACATCACGGTCGCCAAATAAAAATGATGTGTGTTTTGCTAGTCTGGCTATTGTTGCTCTGTAGATCTTCGATCTGGAGTGGGTTTAGGCTATGGATACGGTTTCTCGGTTTCGGTTTCACGGTTTCTTGGTTATGGGTAAGTTATTATTTCTAACGCTATAAGTATTTAAGCGTCTGTACTAGATGAGATATTGGTATTGAATTGGCTCCTGTTGTCTTTGATTCCTGTCTGCCGTCTTGGAGGTTGTCCAAGAGCGTGTCTGTGTGCTTCTATTTCCATGCATTATATTCGATTGAATGCTGCTCCTTGGGGTTCTTTGCTATTTTAAATATGTATTTTGCATATCCATGTAGTTGCAGCACTGTCACTGTTACGGCAACTGTTAAAGTAACTATAACGGTTACTGTAGCTGTTTCTGCACAGTGACAGGTTACTGTTGCTGTCACAGTTTCTGTACTTTGACTGTTGCTGTTACTGCACTGTTTGAGTAACTGTTACTATTACTGCACTGTTAAGGGAAACTGTAACGGTTACTTTCTGCTTTGGTATAGCTTCTGTTACAGTTCTTGGTACTGTTAAAGTTCCTGTTAGAGTTCCTGTTACAGTTCCCGCTAAAGTTCCTGCTAAAGTACCTGTACTTTGAATGTTGTTGTTCGTGCACTGATTGTGTAACTGTTACTTTTCCTGCATTGTTACTGTTACTGTTACTTTTAATGCACTGTTACTGTTACTGTTACGTTTACTGTTACCGTTACTGTTATTGTAGTTAGTTTATTTCTTATATCGCGTATTGTAATTGTAATGGTAATTGTAAGCTTTCTGTGGCTTGGAGCTAATGGTTCATTGGATAATACGGAGTTCGGAGTATGCATACATTGACTTAACTGGCAAAAGGTATGTATGTCTTGGGGGGGTGTTGGTGACTGGGGGCTGGGGGTTCAACTACACGAATAGGAATATAAAAAAAACCAACCATAGTATCGTTAAGCAGGCCTTCCTATGGGTAGGTATTATTCTTGCTTTTTGGTTTCTGCCTTCGGTATATGCTGCTTTTGTGTATGCTTTCTGGGCTCTTACTGCTGCTATTTCGAGTATCAATATGCTATTTAGTTAGTTTAGTTTAGTTAGTGGTTAGCTACTCCTCTCTCTACCCCTCGGTGTAGAGTTATCGGAGTTATGCGTTCTGTACTCACTTGTGGACTGAGTGTGTGTGTGATTTTCGGCTTTAGTAAGTGGTACAAAGTTGATATTGTAAACAACGTTTAGTTGTAGTTTGGGTTTTACATTTACATTTACATTTCCACATTTATTGAGCATAATAATAATAATAATAATAATAATAATAATAATAATAATCAGTAATAATCATTAATAATAATAATAATTAAATAAAAACGAGGTGACATTTGTGGATATGAGGTTCGGTTCTCTGTTCTCTGATCTTTGATCTCTGATCTCTCGCGTGGGCATAACAAACACGGAGGGTTCTCCCTTAGATGTAGGTAAAATACACAGTATACACAGTATTTTGCGGTACGTTAAACTTATTATAGTCGTGTGTGTGTGCGTGTGTGTATATATATAGTATGTAGCGTAGGCTAAGTAAATCGAAAATTTGGTATCAAAACGTCGATGATTAATATCAAACTTAATCAACTTTTCAGACTTTTCGGTTTGCCAAAAGAAGCAACAAAAAAAATACAATGGGGGAATTATGCTTTCTGTGAGTCGGTCGGTGTACGTGTGTGTGTGTCTCTCTGTGTTTGTGTTACACTAAGTGCTAATTATAATAGGTTTTCTTTTTTCCTTTTCTCCTCTCTTTTTTTGTTTTGTATAAAAAATAAAATTCGACTATACTCGCACACAGCGTTTTAGCTCCTGCTTCTGCTTTTGCTTTTGCTTCTGTTCCTGCTTCTATTCCTGCTTCAGCTCCTGTTCGTGCTTCTGCTTTTCTGCTTCCTCCCACCGCTCGAGCTCCCTTTGGGGGTATGTAAAGATACCCGGCCAGGCCCCATTTCCCCCCATGTTTAACTAAGGCTACTACTGATCATCAACTCTACCGTAATTCAGTCCCCGTCCGTTCTCTCCTCTACCAAGATGAAATTGCACGAAGTTCCACTTCGAATCGATCGTTCAATCTTCAGTCTTCAAATTAATGTAAGGTGCGAAGCAAATTAATACCCCTTCAATTTTGATTATGCGTTCAGTGTATAGTATGTGTTTGTTTGTTTGTTTTGTGTGAGTCTCTGCCAATGGGAAAGCATATTACATATGTATATATATATATCGAATATATATATAGTCGCCGTCGTTGTTGCTGTCAACCGACAATTTCATTGTTCGCGCGTTGAGTTGTTGTTGAGTTTAAAGCTAGTCAGTCCTTGTCCTAGTCCTCCTTAACCTTCTCCTCTGTCTGTGCCACCACCTCTGCTTTAGTTTCGCTTTTACCTTCATTTTCACTTTTACTTTCACTTTCATTTCTATGTACAGTTCCCTCCGATCTTCCCCTAGATTTGTATGGCCTTGCTGTGTGTGCGTGTGTGAGTCCATAGTCTTAGTGGTATCCATATATTATATTTGTATAGTTATAGTTATTATGTTGATATTATCATAGGTAAAAAAAAAAATTGTATTACACACACAGTTCTTGTTGCTTTCCGCTTTTTTTTCTGTGACTTACTTGGTAGGTCTAGGTTTACATGGGCTTTTTACATAGACCTGGGCTCTCCTACTCATTTCATGAATATTTTTTTAGTGTACACATATGTTTTGTTTATATATATATCTTCTCTGATATCTGATATCTTACTATGATACACATTAATATATATATATATATATATAAAAAAAAACAAAAAAAAAAATGCATTAGTTTTATGTACTTTTTTGTTTGTGTGTGGATGAAGAAATAGACATTAGAGAAAATGCTGTACAAAGACCGGTAGGTGTAGGGTTTTCTGGGGGTTTTGGGGTTTCGGGGTTTTGGTTACATTCGTTTCCTTTCGATTCCCTTGGCTAATACTCGGGTTTGTGCTTATGGGTTTTTGGGGGTTGAATGTATGAGTGATTAACAGTCTTCTCTCCCGGCTGCTGCTTTTGCTTTTGCTTTCTTCTATCCTAAATCTCTAGGTTTTCTGGCTCTTCTAAAAACTCTCGCCTCCCAATTTGGGAGACTGAAAAAAAATCCTTATATGTACGAGTGTGTGTGTGTGTGTGTGAGAGTGTGTTCGCTTGTGTCCTTGCAAGTCCTTTAGTCCAGTGTTGTTTTTTGTTTATATCGTAAAAGACTTTTTTTGTTTTTGCGCTTGCTTTATAATCAAGTCGTAAATATAATCACAGTTTTTCCATTTGCCTAAAAATTGTTTTTTTCTCTCTCTCTCTCTCCGTTTGTCTTGTGGCTTCTTTCCTCTCCCTAGGTTCGTTCGTTAGGTTCCTTGGTATCCTTGCTGGCTTGCATCACCATCATCATCATCTTCCCGTCGCTGTCCTGGCCGAAAAAGTCTTTGAATTTTCCGCTTTTCTGTGAGATCCGAAATATACACGGTGTGTGTGGTGTGTGTGGTGTGTAGTGTAGGGTGTGTCTGTGGGTGAGGCTGAGTGTCCTCCTCCTCCTGATGATCCTGCTCCTGCTGCTGCTGTTTCAGCTCCTGCTTTGCCTTCCTTCCCTCATTGATCCTTGCTCTCCATAGCATACTTTCCAGCGCTTATTGGTCTAGTAAATTCATGCGTTCGTAGGGATGCTGATGCGGATGCTGCAGCTGGTGGGAATGCTGATGCGACAGCGGATGCTGATGGTGGCTTAGGTGATGGGGCAAATGCGGATGGAACCCACCATTACCGCCGCCGCCGCCGCCGCCGCCACCACCACCACCACCCTCCAGCTGTGTGAGATCCACGGTGGGCGTTGTGCCACTCGAACCCGGTCCGTACTCTCCACCCTCCACACCTCCCACTCCCACTCCTGCTCCTGCTCCTGGTCCCGCTGCAGCTGCCGCCGCCGCTGCTGCTGCCGCTGCTGCCGCGGAGTTGTTGAGCGCCACGTGGAACAGCTGCTGCAAGAGTTGCTGCTGATCTTATAAGAAATCCATGCACGGCTTGACAATGCCCGGCGATGACTGTTGCTGATGTTGCTGCTGCTGTTGCTGTTGTTGCTGCTGCTGCTGTTGCTGTTGGTGGGCCGCCGCCAGTTGAAGCGTGGAACTGGCCGTTCCACCGGCCACCGCGGCGGCACCCACAATGGGCGATAGCAGCAATTCGGCGGCTGCAGCTGCTGCTGCTGCGGCAGCGGCCACAGCATTACCGCCAGCACCACCGGCACCACCGGCTCCGCCGCCACTCGCCGCAGCGGCGGCACTTAGCGAGCTGAGCGACTGATGCAGACGGCTACCAGGACTGCCCACCGCCTGGCCAACGCCACCGCCATGATGGAAATACGAATGATGATTCTTCTGTCGGCGATGATAGATACTCTTGTGGTTATTCAGCGAGTTCAAAGTGCGGAAAACCTTGTGGCACAGATTGCAGACGGCATTGTTCAGCGGCTGCAGATGTTGCTGCTCCTTGTGCCGCTTCAGGGTGAGCTTGGTGCTAAGCAGCTTGCCGCAGACATCGCACCGATGGCACGCATTCAGGGGTAGGGGTAAGAGCAAACGATTCGCCTGGGCCACATCCTGGGCCCGGACCGACGACAGGAGACTGCCGGCGGGACTGGTGCCGCTATTGCTGCCTCCCCGCTGCGAGGCGGCGGCGGCATTGCCCGCTGCCACAGCGGCCGCCGAGGGCGATAGGGAGGCCCGTCGTGCATGATGCATGAGGGCATGATGATGCTCCAGCGGTGATCCCGCCCGGGCCAGGGCATGGGCATGGGCCGCATGGGCGGCATGGGCATGGGCATGATGGGCCGCAGCCGCTGCGGCAGCGGCGGCACTTAACTCGTGGTGGGTGGCATGCAACTGATGGTGGCTGGGCAGCAGCGACAGCGGATGCTGGCCAAAGTGTGGATGATGCGAGGAGGGCGGCGGCGGCGGTGGCTGTAGTGGCGATGAGGATGGCGATCCACCGGGGCCGCCTCCAGCTCCCACTCCTCCTCCCTCCAGCTCCTCCCGATCGTGGGATAGCGAACGCTCGCGCTCTCGTTCTCGCTCCCGCTCCCTCTCCCGTTCCCTCTCGCGCTCTCTCTCACGCTCTCTGTCCCGCTCTCGCTCACGCTTCAGATAGGCGCTGGGCGAGGGCGTGGCACTGTGGCCCGTTTCCGTGGCGCCGCCCAGGGAGGAGCGGGAGAGGCTACGTTCGCTGCCGGCGGCAATGTGTAGGTCGCTGCCGCTGGACTTGCCGCTCTGCTTCAGCTGGTGCTGTTGTTGTTGTTGTTGTGGACTGTTGGTGAGTGTTGTGGAATGATGTTGTTGTTGTTGTTGGAGGAGGTGGTGGTGTGGTTGTTGATGGTGTTGTGGTGATGATTCTGGGTCTACTTGTTGTTGATTGTTGTTGTTGTTGTTGCTGCTGTTGTTGTTGTTGTTGCTACTACTATTACTAGGGTTGCCACTACCGCCGGGCACTATGACGCCGCCGAGTAGGCTGCCGGTGTTGCCACCTAAACGGTCATAAAAAATAGGAAGAGAAGAAAAAAAGAGACAATAGTGACTTTTCTGTATATTTGACTTTATTGTTATTATTTTTTTTTCAGTTTTTTTCTGTTTTCTGTTTGTAATTGTTGTTTAGTAAGTGTTTATGTCTGTCTGTTGGTGTTTGGTTTGTGGTGTTTTTGTGTCGTGTGGTGTGGCGTGTTTTTTCTTGTTGTTGTTGTGTCTTGTGGCGTGTCTGTTCTTGTTTCTGTTTGTTTTTGTTTGTTTCTTGTTTCTTGTTGTTGTTTTTGGTTTACTTTTATATAACACTAACAAATCCAGGCTCAAAACAATGTAAATTTGCAAAGTTTGCAAGTTGGTTGCTTTTTCATTCAATTTTTGCTTTTATTTTGCTTTTGTTTCTATGTATTTTGCTTGAAAGAAAGCTGCTGCTGTTCTCTCGATTGAAAATCTGATTCAGATTCGGAGTGCAATTCGCATTTCGATTTTCGGTTTATGATTTTTTTTCTCATTCCCTTGATATTTTTTTTATTTTTTTTTTTTTTGGTTTGGGGAAAACGCATGGAAATAAAATGGTAATAAAACGGTTTGTTGACTGTTGTTGTTGTTGTTGTTGTAGCTGTGGCTGTTGTTGTTGTTATAATTGTTGTTGTTCTTGAATTCGAATTTTGAAGAGTTCTCGTGCCGCAGGTTGGGTGGTTGTGGTTCGAAACTCGACTCGACTAGGCAGACTTGACCACAAACTCGAACTCGAACTCGAACCCGAAACGAACTCAAGCTCGAACTCGAGTTCGAAAGTCAGTGCCGTCCCTCCCCCCGAACACCAAACGGAGATTCGGGTGAGAGACCTTTAATATTTTTGGTAAATAATTTGTTGGTGTCGTGCCAATATTTTTTGAAGTGTGATTCGAGTCTCGTTGATGATTTTTTGTTAAACCAATTTGTTTGTCTTCGATTTCGTCATCGATTTGGGTTTCTCGATCTATCGATTGCTCGATTGTTCGAATTTCGATTCAATTTCGATATCAATTTTAATTCCAATTTTTTTTGCGTTCAATTTTCGTTTGTCGTTGGTCGTTTTCGATTTCGATTTTGTTAAGTTTGTTCTTTTTTTTTTTAGCAAAATTTTGAAACATTTGTTTTTGGCCTGATTGATTTGTTCTTGTATATATATAAAATATGTTTTTAGTATTATTTTGATTTCTCTTTTTTTTTTTTTGGTTATTTCTTTTTTTTTTTTTTAGTTTAGTCGCAAGTTGTCAATAATTTTTGCTCTTGCGGTTGTCACTAGTGTCTCTTTTTTTCAAACTCAATCGCAGCACCGTTGCCTGTGTTGGGTTCTGGATAGGGGTTGGGATAGGGAGCCAAATGTGCGGTAGATTAACGTGCTGGGGTTGGGGACACACACTCAGATTGTTAACGACTTTCTCCAATGGTCAGTGGAGTGTGTGTTGATTGGGGTCACCTAGGGACGTTGGTGATGTGGATGTGGGTTGAGTATTAGTAGTTGTGTTTCGCTCATCATGGGGCTTAAAGTAGTAGTGATCCTGCAGCTGAGAGAGAAAGTGTCGGTTCGATTCAGTTCGGTTCTGGGTTCTGGGTTCGGGCTTCAACACACGTGAGAATGAAAACACTTAGGAGCTCTGGGGTGGTGGTGTTGGGTAAGTAGAGTAAGGTAAGTGGTGAGTTCTGCCCTAGCTGGGGTTAGTTCCCACCTGATGAGAGCCTGACGCCTCGAGTGACATGCATACAACATTGAGACCAGGGGGGTTTGTTGGATCTGGGGATATCTGGGGGAACGGGATAAATGAAATATTCGCTTTGATGTGTAGACGTTTATTGTAATTATCATTAATCGAATATTGAGCGCAAGTGCAATCGCTCTTATATCGTACATCGTACATATGGATCTCAACTGCTTGGCTTGTGTGTGGTTGTTGTTGTGGTTGTGATTGTGGTGTGGTTGTGTGTGGTGTGTGGTGTATATATGGATATATATTTGCTTGTATCATAGGTATATCTTAACTGTATCTTTACTTAGCAACACTAAACATTAACGAACACAGGTGTACTCAATATATCAAAGTATCCGGGTCAAAACATTTCTTAGCCTTCTATATTTATATGTAATAATAATCGCATAACTAGGTTAACATTAAATACAATACAAAAAAATGCAAAAGAAAAAAAAAATCACTTACACGCTATGGGTTAAACATTTCTCTTAGCCTAGGGTGTGTGTACGGTGTGTGTGTGTGAGTGTGGCCTAAACCTAAACCTATTCAGAATCGTTACCTAGGTTAGAGTATTTCAAGAAAAGATCCTTTGCAATTGGTCGGTCGGTCGGTCGCTCGCACCCTTTCGCTCCTTTCTCCTATACTCCTAAGCCTGGTCAAATAGTAACGCTCTTTTCATTCAACATTCTATATATATATATATATGTACTATATACTTTTTGCTTTATGTGTGTGTGTTTAGGTAAAAATTGTAAAACTTTAGCTTGGTCTTTCTTTATTTCAGTGCAGTAAAGAGAAAGATAGAGTTAAATCGTACGTCTAACGTGATCGATAATCGATAATATATATATATATATATTAAATTTAGAACAACGCCACGCTGCTCTTCTCTGCAAATCTGATAAATTGTATTTAGTTAAAGCCATTTCGAAGAATTCACTACGGGCACCCTTGCTCTACTTTGCTCAGCCGTGGCTGCTCTAGCTCCTGCTATTCTAGCTCCTACTTAACGTTATTAAGACTTGTATAGCTGACGACAATAATGGTGAATAGATGGGAATGGATTGGGAATGGGTTGGGAATGCGGTTGGGGAATGGTTTGGGAATAGGTAAGGCATGTGGCATGACTTTTTCATGATTTTGGAAATGGGTTTGTCACGCATTCCAGTGATTTGAATAAAGATGACTTTCTTAGAGTGACGGAAGTGGGACTGGATGTCTACGACTATCGATTACTCTTGTATAAACTGTGTATCCTGTGCTTAGCAACTACCAAAGGCAACTAATTGTAACTAGCCTAGACTGTGTCTCTCTGTGCGTCGCATGGACGATATCCCTTCCTAAAGTTAAATATGTGTACAAAAGCACCGTTCTGCAATTTCTGTGAGTGTGTTGTCCGTGTGTTTTTTATGCCTTACATGAACCGACTAAGGCGAGCCCTGCCCTCCCCTCAACTGGAAAACCCTCCATCGCTGTGCCGGTGGTGCTGGTGGTGCTGATGTGGCTGCTGCTGCTGCTGCTGCTGGTGTGGATGATGACGGCGCGGCTGCTGGTAGTCAAAGTACATAAAGCCCTAGGAGGAGGACGAGTGATGATTGAGCTGCTGCTGCTGATGGTAGAAGCTATTGGCGTTTGGCGCTTGGGCGACCACCGCGCTACCCGGCTCCTGCTTGGGCTGCTTGAGGTTGCGATGGTAGATGCTCTTGTGATTGCGGAGACTATTCAGCGAGCTGTAGACGCGCTTGCAGATGTTGCACACGGGCTCCTTGGTGGGTCGCATATGCACGTTCTGGATGTGACGCTTGAGGCGTGTCAGTGAGCTCAGGTTCTTGTTGCATGGATTGCAACGGAAATCATCGCCGCCGCTGGTTGCACTGCTGAGTCCGCCGTTGCCACCGCTGCTGCCACCGCCGCCGCTGCCGCCACCACCACCACCACCGCCTCCCGAGGTATTAAGACCCGCATTGGAGTTGTTCAGCGAGCTATTAGCACTGCCGCTAGTCGAGGCCGAGGCTGCCGAGGCCGCCATGTTGGCCATTACCGCTGCTAGCATTTGCTGCTGGGCCGTGGTGGCCGCCGTGTTGGGCGTTGGTGTACTGCAGGATCCCAGGATGCCATTGGGCGTTTGGCTGCCAGAGCTGCTGTTACCCTGCTGCTGCTGCTGCTGTTGATGCTGCTGTGAGGTCTGGTGTTGCGACGTCTGGTGCTGGTGCTGATGCTGGTGCGAATGCGGATGCTGCTGCAGAGCGGTCACCGAGAGGCCGCCGTTGCTGCTTCCGTTGGCTGCGAATGTGGAGAGGTTAAGGCCACAGATGCCGGAGGCACTTGTGATGGCTGTAAGTCGAGTTGGAGTTCGGGTTATTGTTGTTGTTGGTGATGGAATTGTTGGAGTTTTGGTTGTTGTTGAGTTGGAGTTGGAGTTGTGGTTGTAGTTGGTTGTTGTTGAGTTGTTGTAGTTTGTTGGTAGAGAGTAAACGTTGTTGTTGGTAATCAAGTTGTTGTTGTTTATTGTTGTAGTTGTAGAATTTGTCGTCAGTTTACCTGACGACAAAGTGGGGAAGAAAGTCAGAAAACGTCGCATTAGCCCAAGGACAACGAGTTTTATTTATTGGTTTTGGAATTTTGTTTTTTTGCCTCAATTTCTCTTTGGCTTCTGATTTTGTCTTCAGATTTTGGAATTTTGAAATTTTGGAATTTTGACTCGATTCTTTCTTATTTCTTTCTGTGTTTTTCTTTTCTTCTGTTTTTTTTGCCGGATTTTTTGGTCGAAACAAATGAATTTCGTTAGCATTTTTTGCATCAAATATAAGTAAGTTGCTTTATTTTTTATGCTTTAGCTTCAACTTCAACTTCGACTTCAGCTTCAGCTAATTGGCTAAATTTAACTTTGGATTTATTTTTCGATTGTTCAATCTGTTTTCTTTTCTTTTTTTTTTCTTGTCTTTTTCTTGTGCGTGACATTAGAGAGAGACAGAGAGAGAGAGATAGATGTATAGACATATAGGAAGAGAGAGGTAGAGAGGGAGACATAGAGGGGGCGAAGAGATAGATAGCTTGGAACAAGGATCAGGATCTTTATCGAGATCGGGAGAAGGGCAGAATGTGGAAAAGAAAACGTTGATTCTTCTGGTTGGGGAATTCTTCTGTGCGGGGCTAGGGGGAGGGGGGTGGTATGAGAAATTTACTTTCTTTTTTGATTGTTCGTCGACATTGAGAATTGTTAATGGTTTCTTTCGTTTCTTTCGTTCTTTGTTTCTTCTCGATCTGATCGACTGATGGAGAGACGCTAAATTCTTCGGGGTTTCATTCTTCTCTTGTTTTCTTCTTTTCTTTTTTTCTCTGTGGTTTCTTTGGATTGAGGTTTAAAAGGTTTTTTGTTTGGCTGGTGTTTTGGGTTGTTTGTTGGTTTGTTGTTTTTGTTGTTGGGTTTGTTGGTTGTAGTTGTTGTTTAACTCATTACCAAGTGTGCAGTGTGGTAATTTACAAAGGGATTTTAGAATAGGGGAAAGGAGGAAGTTTCTTTTTTTAAATACAAACGTGAGAGAAGGTGGAGCTATAGAGGAGTGTGTTTGTATGTGTGTGTGTGTGTTGTTCGGTTTCCCCTGTATCTGTGTGTGTGTGTGTCAAACACCATCACCGTTAAGTTCTAGTAGTAGTGGTAAAAGTAGTTGTGTTCTGTGTGTTCTTCCAGTGTTCGTGTTCTCTGTGTTCTCTCTGGCCTTCCTCGGTGTCTCTGTGTGTGTTGCGTGTATATTTCGTGTTTGTGTGTGGGCATAGGGGGTGGTGGGAACTGTGTGTTCGGGGTGTGTCACTTAATAAGCACTAAAATTAAACCCTTGCCAAAATCACCGTCATCTTCTTTCTTCACTTATATATTCATCATCATCATCATCATCATCACCCTCTCTTCTCTCTGGGCTCTTAACTTTACTAGTTTTCGAGTTCGATTTTTCGATTTTCAGTTTCAATTTCAATTGTTCCATGATAGCAAAAATTTTGTAAAATGTACATTGTGCTTAGATTACATAGCTCTTTTTTTCGTTCTACTTTTTTTTATTTTTTTTTGAATGCTTTTGGAGGGTTGGAATGGTTGGAATTGTTTTAAAAACATCTTTACTACTTTTGTTTTTCAAATCTCAGGATTCCGATAGATTATGATATACCTTTTCCATCCCTTCGGCCGCTTTCCATTCGATTAATCGATTTTCATCAATTTTGTGTGTGCTTAGTTGGTAACTTAAATAGATCGGTGATCGGTTGTCGATAATTGGTGATCAGTGATCGGTGGATACATTTTTTAATCGATATTTTTTCGATTTCTTTTTTTATGTCGATTATTTTCGATTCTAGTTTCAGATCGGAACTTAAAATTAGTGAATTTTGAATGCCTTCGCATGGGAGTTAAAGTTAAATTAGGGTTTTAATTCTACGTAAAGCTATAGTAACTGATTCTTCTTTCTGCCTTTGTGTTGTTGTTGTTGTGTTCTTGTATGAGTATGTATGTGTTCTTTTTTTTTTTTAATAATAGGAATAGCAACAAATATATATTTATATATATAGAGCGTAATTTAAAGCGGTTTGTCAATCAATCAATTTTATATACTTGAAGCCTTGAGTTGTTTTTCTTGATCAGTTTTTGTGTTCTTTTAGTTTTAGTGCTGGTTTTGGGGGGGGGGGGGTTGGGGGGGGGGGGGGGGGGGGGGG